>JAKUCM010000302.1:0-46695 GCA_023374145.1 Lepidium sativum | reverse complement strand
GTTGAAATTACTAGCAGGTCAAATGTTTTGTTTTTGTTTCGTGGGTATTATTTTTTATTGTGGTTGGGATTTTTTTGTGGGGTTTTCCTTCTATATGGAGTTCACATCTAATCATATTTTGGGTGCCTCTTTTTTATTGTAAAGTTTAAGTTTGTAAAATTTTCCTTTAAATATGTAGTGTTTTGGTCATAGTTTGGCTACATAGGGAGATAGATTATGAACTAAGCTTCACTGCAGATCTTATAATTTAATTTGTAAATGTTGATTTTGTGTTTTTGTACCAAAATTTGGTCTCAATGTTGTATTCATTCATGTGTATAAGGTGTGTGTCTGATTTTTTTTAATCTTTAAGAACCTGAGTGAATCTAAACGTGACATAACTCAGATTATTTTTTATAATTCCCGTGTAACTATTCCAGATTCCCCTGCATGCATACGATTTAGGATGTAACAATTTTATTATGTACATATCATATCATACAATGGGTATAATATTTTCTGATCGTTTAATGTTTAAACTCACAGGTCCATAATTATCTGTTTGCATCCACCTATAAGCAAATAAATGAAGCGTTACACCTGTCAGATCGTCTTATTTATGCAAATCAGTTAGATAGTTACACGTCTTTGTTTACTGGTACTACAAGCTTTATCCTTGCATGTACCTATTTTCCTTACATGTCAATCATTCCAATACATATATAACTCAATCACTAAGTACCACTTACATCATTCCACAATCACATTTTTCTGTTTATCATACGTGAACGCGAAAACAATTCTACCTTGTTTCCAAAATTTAATATGATTTCCTTATAGTTTTTGTTGCACTTATCCTTATGATGTTGACATACATCTTACATATGTAACATATCTTATTACCATCTAAAAATGATGTATATGCACAACAAATTCTATCATTCTAAGAACAATATTCCAAGTCCTGATAAACCCCAATTATAGTTTCTTGTTCATTGTCAATATCTCTCTTATTTTGTAGAGTGTTTTGTTCTAACAATATTTAATGCCAATGTCTCTTTTTTATTTTTTACTTTATTTAATTAATCTGAAGTATGTAAGGGTGAATGAATAACTTAGTTTTTAACGATGAGAAATAACTAATTAGTGAAAAAATTGTGTCATCCATCTAATTTTTAATTTTTTAAAAAACTTGTGTGTTTTCAACAAATTCACCCTACCCTATGTTTTAATTTAATTGAGCTGAGATAATATTCATCTATAATATAATCAATTAGAGTCAATTATCTTATGTATATTATTTAAAGATATAAGTGGGAAAGCTACAGTATGAATTTGATTATTTATATTGATTAGAATTTGTTAACTAAAACAATACAATATTGATTACGACATTACCTATATGATTAAGATATGTTCCCATTTATTTGGTATGTAAATGAAAGCATTATTTCAATTTCTGAAATTTATTATTTAAATAATAATTGAGTTATTTTATTAATAAAAAACTTTTAAAGGACAATCTTCTTATATTACTCTTCCATAATTAATTTCTTTCTTAAAAAATTATAATGTAATCTAGAGATGTTAAATATTGTCCTGTACGTATACTTCTCAAAAACACAGCTTTATAGATTATGGTACATATGGGGATAGTGAAAACAAATAGGACAACTTGATTACTTTATCTACATCTTAAACATGTATTTATTTAATTTTTTAATTCGTGTTCATTTAAGGTTTTAAATTTATATTTATTTAGATTTTTATATTCATGTTCATTTTAATTTGTAGATATATGTTTATTTAAGTAAACATGAATTATATGTTCATTTAGACATTTAAAATTATATTTATAAATTATTTTAAAATATTATTCTTAATATTTTTAAAATAATTATCATTAAATATATACATTTAAAATTTATTTGTTAGTATCGTTTAATTTTTTATGTATTTTAATTTTATCTCTTTAATGTATATATTAGATATGAAATTACATAGTTTTTATCATTATTATATATTATCAATTAAATCTATATAATATATCTATTTGTATTAACACAAATAAATCTAACATAAATAATATAGTAAACAAAGGACATATTATATAGATTTAACTGATAATACAAAAAATGTATTAGATTTAACTGAACATACTATATAAATTATTAGTTAAATATGTAATATAAAATGGATACAAATGGATATATTATATAGTATGCTTAGTTAAATTTAATAAATTTTACTACACATTAATATATATATATATATATATATATATATATATTCAGTTAAATCTAATACATTTGATTGCTAATGATATCTTATAGATTTAACTGATAATATATAACAATATAATCCATAATTATAAGGGATATTGTACTAATAATATTATGTAAATAGTAATAATAATCATACTTTTATAAAGATAGAATTATTTTTTATTACTATAAAATAAAACAGACTATTATTTTCTAATAACTATGTGACCTAATCCAAAATAGACCCATATAATACGGTGTTTAAATTAACGTAACACTTTTATATATAGAGATTCTTATGTAAAGTTCATATTTATGTTATAATATAGTTTACCAAAAAAAATATGTTTAGCTTTCGTTCTTTATATAATAAAATTTTGTTATATTTAATTATCATATTTTTATATATTCAACTTAAACAAATCTTTATAAATTTAAATTAAAACAAGTAATAGTGTTAAGTAAAAAAAATTAGTTAAAGAATTTTATCAAATCTTATCAAGAGATAAAAAATATTTTTTATTATATATAACATATTTGAATATGTTAGCACCACAATTTTATTATATATAGAGATGACACCATAAACCATTATATTCTATATTTTGAATTTTCCTAGATGCTATGCATGCGGCGAAGTAGCTTCTAGTGCCTAATCAATTACTCGGAGATTACACGGGACTGATCGAAGACTAGTTTTTCAATTTCTTCTATGTTTTAGTTTTGTTAATCAACAATTTATTGCTAAAGTTTCATGAATTACATTGATGAAAAATATTAAATGTCATTATTAATTTGTTAAAGCACTAATTATATAACATGGAAAAGCTTTTAAAGTCTTGTTCTTGGAGCTGAGTTATTAGATTGATGAAAGCTAATGAAATAAACTTATGTTGTTCGACAAAATGCTTCAATGAGTTGAGTTTACTATGTTTCTGAGTTTGAGAATCAAAGCCAATTTTTAATGATTTTTGTTGATTGCTAAATGTTATTTTTTGGGGCTAAACAATAATTTTCATATATATATATATATATATATATATATATTATATTTTAGAGTCTTGGTTCAATTATGGGTCAATCTTAGGTTTAATCAGTTCAATTATGATATACTGTTAGATAGAGAAGCAATTATGGTTTACTCAAACCTATGTAATTCTGGATTACTGTACCAGAAGAAATTAGATAGAAAAGTTTAGATGAAGGGGAAATATATTGAAAAGTTTAGATAAAGGGTTTATAAAATGGACTAAGTTGGAGATAGTTTTAATGTTATATGACAGTTTTGGAGGAATTTAGATCGTCGACCTAACAATCAAACATATCCAATCCAAAATCTAAAACATAAAAAAAGTAACAAAAATAGATCGTAAACTGAAAGATGATATGTTGTTTCTTTTGAAATGATTTTTTAAAGACATTAATATTTTTGTAACTTAAAGAAAAATTTGGTCCGTCCAGTTATCTTTTCACGTTGTTCATTATTATATTTTGGAATCTTTGGAACAAGTTCTACTGTACAACTTATATTGTATCTTTCAGTATTTGTCAACTAGTAAAAGGGTAAGTTCGTAATTGACATTGCCACGTTTCCGTTGTAAATTTTGCTTGTCACATCACAATTATCTAATTTTTTATTGTATTGTATTTCATTTTCGTTACTGCTATTCAGCGTATATTTTAACTAAACTTTGTAATTTAAGAAAGATAAATAAAAAATAAAAATACAAGTGCACAAAAAGCTACATAAAATTCATAACAAAATTTCAAATAAAAAGTTATTTTAAAAAATAATTAAATACTTCTTTTTACATTTGTTTCAATCGAAACTTAATTTGACATGATCACATAAATGCTATAAATTGGTACAATCAGAGATTAATGATATTCATCCCTTGACTTTTTTAATATATTTATGCTATGGTTTCATTTCAAAAGACTTGGCAATCCGAGTAAGTCATGTCTATATAGAAGCAAATCGCCTTGTATATAGATTAGCCACTATACTTTTATTTAAAGTTTGGTTTTCATTGTTTAGATGCGTTATCGGATGAGCTTCGTAAACCTTTAAAAAATAGAGACAACATCGGTTTACTTAAATTGGTTTGTAATTCTTGATTATTTTAATAAATACGTTTTTGGAGGGTTTTTTCGCCTTTTAACAACCAAATAATTAAACATTTCCAAAGCTAATTAATTATAACAACTCTCTCGAAGGGCGATAGGTGATTCGGCGATCGATAAGGACTTCAGGTGGAGGTTTCATCGGCGGTATAGAGAGACATGAGAGGAGATTCAAAGGGCTAAAGGATAGTCAGGGGTTTCAGGGTTTCTCTTTTTCTGGGTTTGAAAAGGAGTGGTTGCGGATATCGGCAAGGTTTCGAGCAATTGGAGCGTAGAATTGGGCGAATCTAGATCCCGAAGGTCTCTTACCAAAATTGCGATCTATCAAATGGAGATTGAGGTAACATTTCATGTCGATTCTTAAATTAGAGTTTTCGATTTGATTTGGTAAACTAGTGAATGGATTCGTGGTTTGAAGACCACATTAGATTCAATGATAGTTCTCTTGAGTGGTTGGGGATTGGTCTACCGGCGTCTGATAACATTACTTTCAGACGAGGTTTTTCCGAAATTATCCGCCATGATGTTTGGTTAAACATTCATGCGTGGTGTTTAATACTAAATACTTGGTGGATTGGAATGTCTTGCTTATTCCCGGAAATATTATCGAAACTCTCGACCCATGTTCTCATACAGGGACGAGTATTTTTGTATGGTAAAGTGTCTTTTGCCGATCATCAGAGGATATACCTGAGTAATATGTCTCGTCTCTCTATAAATAAGAACTGGGATAGTGGCAGTGGGGTACTGTGTGTTCAGGTCAGGTTGTTATTGCAATCGATGGTTAATGTGAAAGAATTTGAAAATAAGTATAAACTTATTCGTTATTTGCAGTGTCAAAGAGGGATTAGTTTGATGATTAGATGTCTATTGAAGAGGTTTATCGACCTAAACATGGTTACAAGCTTTTCAAATTGTGTATGGGTTTTAAGTGGTTTTTGCTGCCATTACTTAACCTGTAAGATGACTGAAATTTGGATTCGCTTCCTTGTTGTTATTGAGGTTTATGACGAATCAATGGGTGCGAGAGTTTCGAGAGGAGGGTCAATGGGACAGCTTCCTCAACGGTTAGTTTAAAAATGTCTTATTTTCAGTTTCGACTAAATTGGGAAGCATTGTTAGCAGTAAATTTTAAATGGAATAAGCTGTTTTCAGGGTTTTTGTTGTCGGTTTTGATAAGATTTAGTGTATTTTCATATATCTCTTTTGTTATGTTACGATAACTGATGGAATTTTGAATTTAGTCAATGAGAGAGCTACTTCGCTGCTTTTTCTGTTAGTATCCCTAGAATATAGGCTCAGTTCAGGGCTTAAGTATAGGATAAGAAATAAGTCCATAATTGGTTGTCAAATCTATTTAAAGAAGAATAGGGAAACAGATTCTTTCATGTTATATTCACAAATCTTTTTTACGATAGAAAAATTAATTGGAAGGTGTGAATTAGATTTGATGATGTCTCAGTTAGTCTAAATAAGAAGGCGATGAAATCAAAGTCACCACCACGTTCACTGAAAATTAAGATTCCCAAAATTGACAAGTCGGCTTTGTTGGCACGAAGTTCGAAAGTCATGATGGGAAGGTGTCTTAACCCAATGTTGCAGAACGTGGATACCTTTCTTTTTAGGATGCCACAATTTTGGAGTTTAGTGGGGAGAGTCCAAGGTCTTAACTTAGGTAATGGCCGATTTCAGTTTGAGTTATAAACAGAATCAGATATGGTAAGTGTCTTAGATAATGGTTCAATAAATTTTGATGGGTGGATGGTTTCCTATGCACCGTGGAAACCAATGGCTGATGCGGACCACCCAAACTTTATTAGATTATGGATAAGAATAACGGGAATACCCTTTGAATATAGGGTAGAGGAAGTTTATCGATTGGTAGTTAGTTCATTGCATTTAGTTATAAATATCGATACTTTAAAAGGACAAGTACTCATTGAAATCCCTTGTTTAAAGCCATTTGTTTTTTCTTCAATACTAGAGTTTGAAGAAGGACGTAAATCGAAAGTGATGTTTGAGTATAGGCGTTTGGAAGGGTACTGTAGTCTTTGTTATTGAATGACACATGATGCTTCCAAATGTTATAAGGGTAGAATTGATACTAGAGTTTCAGCGATTGAGAATTCTAGGAAACAAGTAAATGGGGAGAAAAATAGGTCTTATAAAGGGGCGTTTTTAGGAGCAAATAAAGGTATAGGTTTACTAGCTAAACCTAAATTGGGTAAAGATAGAGCTGAAAGAAGTAAGAGAGGTAGAGGAATTTCTACATTTCAGCCACAATTAGCTGAAACAGAGAAGGTAATTATGCAATTACAGTCTCCATGTGTTTCTGTTGGGAAGTTTTACTATCTCTTTACTTTCTTTTATTTTTAGGGTAAAGTGGTAGACGTGGTAACAGAGACATCTTCTGTGAAGAAGGTGCGTAGACCTCTGTTTCAAGGTGAAACTGACTTAATGACCGACTGCGCGATAATGGCAGTTATGATGGGTAATGATGAAGCTGCAAAAGCGTTAGTGGCTGAGGGTGATAAGCAACATCTTTCGGACATGATGGAGGATGTTGATGACCTAGATGAGTTCGATGATGAGTTGTTACAGCCGGTTCAGGAAGTCAATGCAGAGACTTTAGAGAATCTAGACGATGTGGAAGCAGACTTGATGATTGAACCTGTGTTGGATGAATTAGCATTAGAAGCAGTCATGAATAGTCGGCACGTTTTGTCAGAAGAGGAGCATGCTCAAAGTAATGAGGTCATGGCGGAAAAATTACAAAATTACAGAGAAGCCAAAGCATTGAAGGCACCTGTAGCCGTTAGTAAACAAGGCATTCGAGTCTCGACTCCTCTAAGGGGAATTAGGATTAGGAAATTAGCTTTGGTGGGTACAATGTCTCCAAATCCAGGAAGGGTAAATCAAAAGAGCAAACTAAGGCTCCATGAGATTTATTTTATGATGTTAAAATAATTGTGTTGGAATTGTCAATGTTTGGGTAATAAAATTACAATAGATTATCTTAGAGATTTATGAAAATTATTTAAGCATGATTTCTTATTTCTATCAAAAACAAAAAATAAAGAGATTTTTTTAATATGAAAATTCAACAACATTTGGGCTATAATAAATTGATAACGGTTGAACCAATTGGTTCCAATGGTGGCCTAACCCTACTATACCACGATAATTATAATGTGACAATTAACTATAAGGATAAGAATATGATAGATTTATCATTAGACCTTATAGGTATTAAATCACATATAACTTTCTTTTATGGCGAACCAGTACAAATAAGAAGATAATATGTTTGGGAAAGGCTTACAAGTATGGGTATCACTCGTTCAAGCCCATGGACAATTTGTGGGGATTTTAATGAGATCTCTGGAAATCATGAAAAGCAAGGAGGCGTTTTGAGAAGTCTAAATTCTTGTATGCCTTTTAATCAAATGTTACGGGATTGTGGTTTGTTAGAGTTTCCGAAAATTGGAAATTTTTGGTCCTGGAGAGGAATACTCAATACTGGGGTAGTTCGTTGTGTTTTAGACAAAACTTTTGGTAATGGTGATTGGCATGAGTTATTTCCAAAAGCGGAGATCAATTATCTAGATATGGTAGGTCCTGACCATCTATTTTAGTATGTTTCCAAGATCAGACATGCACGGTCAAAGCTAAACGATTTTGCTTTGATAAACGGTGGTTGGGTAAAGTGTGGTTCAAGATTTAGTAGAACATAGCTAGAAGAGGAGTGCTGCTAGGCAGCGGTTGAGTTCCTCTTTGGTCGAGAAAATTAGGTTCTGTCGTAGGGAAATCTCTCATTGGAAATGTGAAAATTTAAAGTCGGGAAGACAGGAAATAGTTCACTGGAAAACAAAAATTGAACTACAAAATGCTAGTACAATAGTTGATACTATCGCTTTACGGGAAGCAAATGCTCAACTTAAGAAGGCTTATATGGAGGGGGAGGTTTACTGGAAACAAAAAAGTAGGAATAAATGGTTGAAAGAGGGTGATGAAAACACTAAGTTTTTCTACACGGTGGTGCGACAGAGGCGAGTACGTAATAGGATAATTGGGTTAATGGATAAATGGGGCCAGTGGGTTGAGAAAGACAAAGACGTTTTGAAGGAAGCAATTGCCTATTTTTCGGACCTCTTTTCTAGTAGTGGTGTACGACAGGTTATAGTGAACGATTTGGAGAGAAAGGTTACAGACATGGATAATCAACTCCTGATGCGACCTACTTCTGAAGAGGAGGTAAAAACAGCTTTGTTCCAAATGGATCCAGATAAGACACCGGGTCCAGATGGAATGACGGCTCTGTTTTTCCAGTCCTCATGGGACTTAAAAAAAATAGATCTAATAGTACTCGTGGATAACTTTCTAAGAACGGGGGTTTTTGACCAGATGTTAAATAATACAAATATATGTCTTATTCCTAAGGTAAATCGTCCGACTAAGCTGGCTGAATTTTGGCCAATTAGTTTGTGTAATATTGGGTAAAAAAATAATAGCAAAAAATATGTGCTTGAGGTTAAAGAGAGTATTACCAAATATGTATCGGAAACAAAGTCACCTTTTGTAGCAGGTTGATTAATCTCGGATAATATTATGATTGCTCAGGAAATGGTACATGCGTTACAAACAAATAGGTCGATAAGTAGCAAGTTCATGACAATAAAAATAGATATGAGGAAAGTGTATGATAGAGTGGAAGGGAATTTCCTAGCAGTGGTAATGGAAAATTTGGGATTTTGTGACAAATGGATAAAGTGTATTTATGAGTGTAGAGTATTCGGTAATAATTAATGGGGTCCCAGGAGGGCGCATTGTCCCCCAGAGAGGGCTACGGCAAGGGGATCCTATATCCTCATATCTTTTTATCCTATGTATTGAGGTTCTTATAGCTAAGTTGCGTAAGGCGGAACAGGAAAATTCTATTACCAGTATAAAAATAGCTAGAGACAGTCCGTCTATTTCGCATCTTCTTTTTTCGGATGATACATTATTTTTTTGTCAAGCTACTAAAGCAGAGGCCACACATATTCTCAAGATTTTGGCTGAATATGAACAAAGGTCGAGACAACAAATTAATTTTGACAAATCGTCAATACAATTTGGTAAGCATATTGGGTCAGATTTACAAACCGAAATCCAACAAATTTTGGGGATCCGTAACATCGGAGGGTTCGGGCAGTATTTAGGGCTTCCAGAAAATATAGGAGGATCTAAAGCAAAAATGTTTGCTTTCATCGCCGACAAGTTACAGGCATGTGTACCTGGTCTAACCGGTTTTTGTCAAAGGCTGGGAAGGAGGTGTTGATTAAATCAATTCTTACGGCATTGCCAACATATATAATGAGTTATTATATACTTCCGAAGACCGTTCTTCAAAAAGTACAGTCTGCCATAGTTAATTTTTGGTGGTCTAGTTCTGGTGCTACCAGAGGTACCATTGGAAAAAATGGGGAGATATATGTAATTTTGAAATCCAGTGGAGGGTTGGGGTTTTGTATCTTGGAGGATTTTAATTCGGCCCTTCTGGCAAAACATATTTGGAGGCTATTGGAATTTCCAGATTCGTTGTTAGCGAAAGTCTTGAAAGGGAAGTATTATAAGAATACGTGTATCATGGAGACGTCTGTTTGTGGACCAATGTCGTATGCTTGGAGGAGTATTATGTCTACTCGACCTTGGGTTGCAAAAGGTCTTATTAGGAAAATAGGGGATGGCAGAGAAATTAAGATTTGGAAGGACCCTTGGATACCGGAAATTCTAATTCGTCAATATTTTGACACGCATGATGCAAGATTGATTTTGGCGATTCGGTTGCCAGTCCGACAAAGACAAGATTATTTGGGGTGGCATTATACGATGATAGGTTGCTATACTTTGAAATTGGGCAATCAGCTCACTGGTAGTGGAACGGGATTGGAACAGCGACAGTTTGGTCCATCTTTCGATATGTTATATAAGTGTTGTTGGCAGTTAAATAGTCCTCCAAAGATAAAACACTTTATTTGGCAAAGGTTGTCAGGTTGTACAGCTGTTTATTAGAATTTGACATCACATGGTATCGGTCAGGACTCTAGGTGTTAGAGATGTGCGGCGGAAGTTGAGTCAATTAATCATGTGTTATTTGAATGTCCGCCAGCAGTTCAAGTATGGGCATTATCGGGACTACCCTCTCCCCCGGGGGGTTTCCCCGACAAATCAGTATGGTATAATTTGGATTATCTATTTTTGAGAGCTACACATCAGATAGATTTTGGTAGTTTTTCGTGGATTATCTGGCGCATTTGGAAAGCGCGAAATGGTTTATGCTTCACACAAGTAGATCTAGACCCTCGAGCTATTTTGGATAAGGCAACATCATATTACAACGAGTGGTCTGAGGCTCGGCAGGTTATTACAGATCCGCGAGAACTAAGGGTAACTAAGCTTGATTCGATCAAATCACCCATGATATTCCTTACCACAGCTGATCTTAGTTTCACGGGTTATAAATGCTATGTGGACGCGTCCTGGAAGGATATTGGTCTCTATACGGGGATCGGTTGGATTTGATTTCCAGATTTGGTGGAAGGAATATGTTCAGGATTCCATGCGACTTCATTGGTGTCTATCATCTCTCCACGCGGAGGTAGAGGCAGTTATTTGGGTCTTGGGAGTGCTTGCGGAGCTCCAAACTGTCTTTTCCATTATCCAGCATCCAAAAGAGTGGCCGGCGTTCATATTATACCAGGAAGAGTTTCGAAGGCTTAGTTCCCGGTTTTCTTCCTGCTCATTATCGGTTATTCCCAGACTCCTAAATTATAAAGTCGATGCCCTGGCAAAGATAACTAGAGTGTCTGGTTTGTAATTTTTAGACATTTTTTTGCTGTAAATCTATCATTGACAAAAAAAAACCAAATAATTAAATGCTATAAATTGAAATTTTATGAGTTTAACCACAAATCATATGTATAATAAAAAAGTAATTTTTTAAAAACATAACATTGAGTTATATGTTATATTAGTCCAAAAATTGTTACTAGAAATATTAGTCAAAAATTGTTACTAGGAATATTATGATAACAATATATTATTTAATCCATAATAACAATATATTAATTAAACTTTAGGGACAATATATTAATTTTATTTTCTTTTTAAAAACTTTCATATACAATATAATGTTTTTAATAGTCTTCAATATTCTTTAGATTTATTACTTTCGTTTATAAAAACACAATTTAATGAAACTTCATAACAATCTTCTATATAATAAAAATGTAATTCTTTGAAAACACATAATTTAGTCATGTGTTATATTAATTATGTGTTATGGTATATTTATTGTATTTTCTCTTTTAAAATTGTTATATACAGTATAATTTTTTTTTAATAATCTTTGATATTCTTTACATTTTTTTATAAAATGAAATACAATTTAATATTTTATAATAAGCTTTGATATTTCATTGTTATAAAATTTTGGCTATAATATTGGAATCCAACTTGAATATAAATTTAAACAAAAATTAAAGTATTTTAGAATTAGCATTTATTTTAGAATTTTCCTTTTTTGATAACAATTTTTTGTTATTGTTAGACGGAAAACAATAACAACAATTTACCATTAACTAAAATTCATAATATTGTATAAATTTTTAAAATTTACGATTTGTTAGAAGAAAAAATAAAAATATACATTTAAAATCGTTATTGGTGAAATTTTAAAATTGCCTATTTGTTAGAAAAATATATCTAGTTTTTCTTAAACCAGATTCAATGTATCGTAAAATTATATTTAAATGTTTCTCATCCTCTATATAATTTTGATGTGATACAAATTTATAGTTAACAAAAACCATAAACAAAAAATTTTCTATTAATAGTTTTCATTTATATTTTAAATTATAAAAAATTATATTTAATTTATCAGGAAAGAGTTTGTAATATACATAGAATAATAACAATATTTTACGATAATGGGTTTATAAATCTAAATGAACAGATATTTCTTCACCTCAACTTTACTAATGACTAAATTGCTTTCTTTGAAACCTTTATTGTGACTAGCATTTGCTGCTGCAGAATAAACCAATTTAAAAATGGGATAACATCCTCGATAAGGCATAAGTTCTAATATTATAAGTGCTTCTTCGTAGGAACGTCCACGGATTTGTTCAATTACTCTCCGTGCTTTATGGCAGACATAGATATATATTGCCCTAAAGCATAGACGGAAGTATATGATTTCTTCTTTCTATTCTTTATCATAAGGTTTGCCTCTCACTAAAAAAATCTATATTCATTTTTTTTAATTCATTTAATTAACGATAAGATCTATAATCATTTTTGGCATGTCCTCGAAAATTTATAGTAGGTGAAAACTCTCCCAATTCAAAATATATGAATCTTATTTGCACTTATTAAAACTAAATTTCTAAAATTATTAAATTAATTTACAATAACTACAATTTTAAAAATTTATTTATTTATTAATAAAAAGTATTTCATTATTTATTTCGAACAAATCCATTTATATTTAAATCATAAAATATTTTTCTTTTGAATTACTTTTAAATAAAAATATGTTATGACAATGGATTTATAAATCTAATTGAACATATTTTTGAAAATCAAAATAAAAATTTGTCTAAATCCCAAAACAAGTACGAGTTTAAAAAACCATAATTTTTGGACGTTTTTTGGTAATAGTGAATTATTAATTTCATCAGTCTAAATAGCTAAAAACATATATATATATATATATATATATATATATATATATTTACGAATATAACTATATTTTGTTATGTGTAAAATAAGATATTTATATTATTTTTTCATTTTATATTTCTATTACCTCAAGATATTACTTAATATATGTATACTAATTTTATTTGTACTTAATATAATTTCTAATTCTATTATATTAATTTATGATAAATATAATTTTAAAAAGTTATTTATTTATTAGTAGAATAATTTTGTCACTATTTTCGAACAAATTTATTTATATTTTAAATTATTAAAAATTATTTTTGTATTTATTTTATCAGGAAATAAATTATAATATTCATAAAATAATGATAGTATTTTATGATAACAGAATTATAAATTTTAAATGAATATATGTTTCAAAATCTAAATGAACAAGTGTCTAAAAATAAATTGAATACAGGTCTAATAATTTAAATGAAAATAGATCTAAAAAATTAAATAAATTATCTAAAATCTTAAAAAATATATTGGAACTTTAATTTCAAAAGATTTTGAGTTTTTCTTAAAATCCCCTGCTATTCAACTAATGATTTTAAAATGTCATTTAAATCATGTGTATTGAACTAAAAATTTCTACAAAAACACTTAAAATATACCACAATCTTCTGTTATCCAATCAATAATTTGTTAAAAATTATATGAAATCATATGTTATTCAAATTAAATATCCTTTTTTAAAAAAATCTCCATTTGATGTTGGGAGATTGTGAATACTTTTCTACTTAAAAAATAAAAACAAAAATCTCACCTTTTTTGGTGTGATATAGAAGGAAAAAAAAAAAGCAAATGGCTCTTAGCCTAGTGGCCGGCGGTAAGTCCACATAAGGCAGCTCATTTGCACAACCAGGGATCGAGTTCATCCGCCTACATTATGTAGGAATTTGGCTATTGGGCCAGCAAGTTGTGGCCCAACATAATTTGCCGTTGACAAAAAAAAAAAAAAAATATAGAAGGAAAAAAAAGTTGAGATTATCTCAGTAAAAACTGGAAAGCCACGTTAGAATGGATGAGAAGGGCCGATCGACAAGACTTTAAGAAACTAGGAAAGAAAACAATCTATTGTCATTTGATTCCTGAATATTTGAAAGTTGATATTCTTATATATGAAATCGTCTGCTAAAACCATACCTAATCTCATCCTCACTTCTAAATCATGGTTGCCTATAATTAATCATCTATGAAAGAGATCTTACAAAAGTGTACCTCCTTATTGGTGAATCCATGTCGTGTATAATTTCTCAAAAAGAAATTAAAGACTAACAAAGAGTATCTCTCTCATCAATGATGGTTTCTCGTGAAACCAATTTCCTGGCAAAACTTATCAAATAGTCATGGTCTATCTTTTTTTTTCTTTTGTCTTTAGACATAAATCACATTAAATCTCACAAAAATCATAATAAAATCTCTTCAAATCATCAAATTAGTTAATATTAAAAATAAAAGAAATTAATAAGTTATTCTAAATGTCCTAGAAACTCAAAGGGTCAGGTGGCCCAGTGGTGTAGTCACTTTACAAATCCTTAAGGCATCACGGATCGAACCCCCTACCTGCAATAGTACAAGAGGATTTAAAAAACCAGTAAACTAGTTGACAAAAAATATGTCCTAGAAACTCAAGAGCCAATAAAAAAATACTCCTTAAAAAAGAAAATTTTAACACTATTTCCATTTAAGAAAATCAAAATACACCGTTCGTTATTGGAAAATGACAAAAATACTCTACACTAGAAAACCATTTTTCCAAACATAAAAAAACTTATATATTCATGAACTACAGAAAAATAAACTTCTTTAAACTTTATAACGTGTTATAAAAAATTATAAACAGAGTCCAGTCTGAAATCTTTTGAGATGACACATATTAGATCGCATAAACTTATATTTTTATGAACTACAAAAAGAGAAGTGTCTTCAAATTTATAAGGTGTTTATAAAAAAATTTATAAAATGTTTATGCGATTTTTTGAATCGCGATTGGAAAAAAACAAATGAATCTAGATAAAAATCACATAATAGATTTTGCAAATCACTAATCGAGTAATCATATAGCTAAAATCGTAAGTTTAAACCTAATAACTGCATATCTAAAACTGAAAGTAGCAAACCTGAAAATCTAATATCTGAAAATGAATATCGCTAAGATAATAAGATAACTTATAAAAATAATATTTTTAAAATTGTATAAGAATTTTCATTAACCTTTATAAAAGTTTTAAAAAAAAATCTGAATCTAAAGAAAAAAAATTGGCAGGAAACTTTTTCTTTTTGGGTAGGAAAACTTTTTTTGTGAAAAAAATCATTAAAAATTTTGGGTTTTACTGAATAGAACATAATTATTGAAAAATTAGTTAAATATACCAAATATTACCAAATATTTTATAACTACGAGAATAGTTTTTAAAATTTGAAATATACCGTTTTGCTTTTTTTGATGAGTAAACAAAAACGTAATTACAAAACTGCCATTAATGAAACTTGTCACACCATCCATCCATGATAGATTTTGTTTTCCTCATACAAAGTATAATTTGTTATCCATAGTAGATTTGATAGTACAATAATGTAGTGTATGGTAAAGTTATAGATGACCCATGGTAGAGTTTGTTTTCCTCGTACAAAATGTAATTTGTTACCCATAGTAGAGTTGATAATACGATAATGTAGTGTATGGTAAAGTTATAGATGACCCATGGTATAGTTCGTTTTCCTCATACGAAATGCAATTTGTAACCTATAGTAGAGTTGATAGTACGATAATGTCGGGTATAGTAAAATTATAGATGACCCATGATAGAGTTCATTTTCCTCGTTGAAATTTAGTATTACCTTTGATGGAATTGATAGCACGATAATGTAGTGTGTGGTACAGCTATAAATGACCCATGATAGAGTTTGTTGGCCTTGTGGAAAGTTTTATTTGTTACATTTGGTAGAGTTAGATGCCTTTGTAAAAGAGTTGGTTGTGGAAATCTCGTAGTAAAGTTAGGTTTATAATTTTGAACTGCTTCATAGTGGAGTTTATGCTCTTATAGTAGAGTTCATACTCTTATAATAACGTTCATACTTTCTTAGTAGAGTTCATACTTACTTGATAGAGTTCATACTTGTATACTCGAGTTTATTTTGTTTGTTAAATTACATACTAGGGTTGAGAAATTTGGGCTGTACAATGTGCAAAACATAGACGAACACCAAGTTGTGATTTCAAGACCAGCATCTTCTCATTTGGTCAATTTGGCTGAGAAGATGTGTTCTTGCAAGCGATTTAACGTGGAAATTTTTTCTTTTGTGCATGTCATCTGCAAAAAGCCTATTTGGGTAGTACTTGGCCGTAACCATACATGTAAAGTACAAACAAGAAAACTGTCAAAACTTAACTCTGTCAAACATGTATGAATACAAACTCTTTCAAATTAGAACATAGTTTTACCAAACAATAACCTAACTCTACCAAACCCTTACCAAACTCTATCATTCACACTTAAACTACTAGACTAACTCTACCACACTTAAAACAAATTATACTACACTAACAAAAACTCGTGACAAACTCTTCCAAACTATAACCTAATTTTACCAAACTATAACCTAACTCTACAAACCCTTACCAAACTCTACCATTCGAACCTAAATTATGAGACTAACTCTACCATGCTTAAAACAAACTCTACTACACTAACAAAAACTCGTGACAAACTCTTCCAAACTATAACCTAATTTTACCAAACTATAACCTAACTCTGCAAACTCTTACCAAACTCTACCATTCAAACCTAAGTTACGAGACTAACTCTACCACGCTTAAAACAAACTCTACTACACTAACAAAAACTCGTGACAAACTCTTCCAAACTATAACCTAATTTTACCAAACTATAACCTAACTCTTCAAACCCTTACCAAACTCTACCATTCAAACCTAAATTATGAGACTAACTCTACCATGCTTAAAACAAACTCTACTACACTAACAAAAACTCGTGACAAACTCTTCCAAACTATAACCTAATTTTACCAAACTATAACCTAACTCTGCAAACTCTTACCAAACTCTACCATTCAAACCTAAGTTACGAGACTAACTCTACCACGCTTAAAACAAACTCTACTACACTAACAAAAACTCGTGACGACCTCTATAATTGAAAGCCTAACCAATCTTGCTTGAACTATACTAAAGTAAACTGAGATCTGGGACAATCTCTACCATACTACGACATAACCCACAAACACACAAGAAATTCGCTGAAGACATAAACCCATTTCAAAATCATTTTGAAACCTAATGCACTCAAATCAAGAGAAATTGAGAAAAGAAGAATGAAACTCGAACCCAGAAAATGATTTAGAGGATTAAATTGAGAGGAAGACGAAACGAGAGACAAAATAAGAGAGAAGAAGAACTTACTTACTTTCGAAAATAGGGCAAATCTACGTGTTGAACAGTTCGTAGTGGTGAGAGGATGACGAAACGAGAAAAAAAATGGTGAGAGGAAGCTGAAACGAGAGAAGAAAAGAAATGAAAAATGAAGAAGAAGATGAACGGTTTCACGGCGAGGAAGAAGAAAGAAGAAAGAAGAAAAAAAATATTTTTTTTTCTAAACCTCGAAAGGGTGCAATGGTAATTGCACCCTTCTTTTTTGCCAAAACTATAACTATATTAGTAATTTAGGTATAAATTTGCCTTATTTGAGTTTTTTTTCAAAAATTTTCATTAAAATTTTTCATCTTATTTTCTTCATTTTTTATTAGCTAGAAACATTTTTTGTAAAAACAAAATTCAAATGGGTATAAGAAAATTGGTATTTCTTAAAATTCCTCGAAACTCAATATATATATGCTAGAAGCTTTTCAAATCTTAAATTCTATCATCCAAAATTGTGGTTCCAATATATCCTAAATGAACACGGATCTAAAAAGCTAAATGAATATGAAACTAAAAATTTAATGAGCACAAATTTAAAAGCTTAACATCAGTAAAAAATGATATAAACAATGCAATGCATCATAATCTTAATAATTAGATATCAGAAAATATTTTTTTTGTACAATATAAAATGTTATTGTAAACTGATTCATTTGATTAAATAGATATATATATATATATAACTAATAAATTTGTATATACAAACTAAACCACAAAAAAGTAATATCACATATAAATATTACAAATAAATATAAATAATAATATAATCATTTTATTTTGCATAAAAATATCATACCCAAATTTGAAATTATAAATTATATAAATATGAGAAGGTTTTTGGAATATATTATATATAGGAGCTACAAATTGCAAAGAAACATTATTATAAAAAGTAAAAAACAAGACATATTTTGTTTTATGCAAGTTAAATCATAAGAGACTGGTTTCGTTGAATCGTCAAACGCAGATAATTTTATCTTTAATAAATTCTCTCTTAATCGTTAGTGGAACTAGCTTCAAATCGGAAATTTCCATTTTCTTTTTCCTTGCTCTCTCCTTGTCCATCATTTGTAATTTCTCAAATTTTGTATTTACACACTCTATCGACTTGTAATTTTAGTTCCAAATTGGAGCTTTTGAGTATCATCGGACGAATCGTAAAACGGAGATGGCCGGCGTTGGTTCCGGCAGGCTTATCGGCTCTGAGATTCATGGATTCCATACTTTGCAAGGTTTGTATGTATAGCTGATTGTTCGTGTTGATTCATGAAAAACTAGTTCGACTGTTGTTTTTTTCTTTTCTCTCAAATTCGCACGAACATCGCTTCATTTTGTCTGGGTTTTGGACTTTTCCGATTTGATCTTGATTCTCGCAGCTATTGAACTAGAGTTGGCAGACTGTTGTGGAATTAGGGCTTTCTTGTGATTTAATGTGTTGAATTTAATTGTGATGGATGGAGTTTAGGCGGATTGACTGGATAGAGAAAACTTTGATACCGAATCGAAGCAGAGAATTTGGTCATCAGGAGACTTTTCACATCTGCTAAATTCGTTTTTTTTCAAATAATTGTTGATGATCATGTCTCAGTATACCCAGAGTTAATCCTTTATTCACTTGAAAAGCAGATCGTGTCAATTTGTGGATATTGACTAATATTAGATGCATCCGTAGATTCGGAAATTTGTGCTCGATGTTATTGTTTATGATTGATAGTTTTTTACTTGTGTGCAGATCTTGATATACAAACAATGTTGGAGGAAGCATATAGTAGGTGGCTCCGGCCAAATGAGATTCATGCTCTCCTCTGTAACCATACATATTTCACGATCAACGTCAAGCCAGTGAACTTACCCAAAAGTAAACAATTAAACCCTCCTTGCTTGTCAAAGTATTTTCAATTTTTGTTCTTCTGTTATGTGTCATCCAAGAATTCTGCCCAGTTTTGGAATTGAATCTCTGCTAGGGACTTCTTAATCCAGATGCTATATCAAACTTTTTAAAATTCTTGTTCTGTCAATTTTCTAATACGTTCTTTTTTTTGGACAGGTGGTACAATTGTGTTGTTTGACCGTAAGATGTTGAGGAATTTTAGAAAGGATGGTCATAACTGGAAAAAGAAAAAGGATGGAAAGACCATTAAGGAAGCTCACGAACACCTAAAAGTTGGTTTTTAAGCGTCGTTGACTTTACACGCCATGCCTGTCTCCTCTATAACTAAATATGTATTTGCTTTTCTGATCTCTATGTATTGTTCTTCCATCTATAGGTTGGTAATAAAGAAAGGATTCATGTTTACTATGCCCATGGTGAAGATCACCCTACATTTGTGCGAAGGTGTTACTGGTTATTGGATAAGTACGTGTCAACAAAAGATGCCTTCTTTCCTCTGCTTTTTCCCTTAAAGTTATAGTAGATGCCTTCTTTCCTCTGCTTTTTCCCTTAAAGTTATAATATAATCACCACTTCTTGTAATGGCAGGTCTCAGGAACACATAGTTCTTGTACATTATCGTGAGACACATGAGGTTTGTTTTCTACCTATCCCCAATGATTATATGTTAGAGGTTGTTATGGATTAGGATGATGTACTTTAGTTGTCGAATAGAGTGCGGCCTTCTTTCGGTAGAATATAGATACAAAAGAATGTAACCGCTTGTAGCCCTCTAAGGAGTTTTTGTTAAATAGATTCAGGCAGCTCCTGCAACACCTGGTAACTCGTACTCAAGTTCAATCTCTGACCAGTTACCACCAAAACTTGTGGCTGAAGATATCAATTCTGGTGTCCGTAATGCTTGTAATACAGGTCAGAAGGTGTCTCTGAATGATGCTGAGCTGTTACTCTCTTAACTTTTGATATATATTGACAGCTCGTCCGCACTGTTCACATATTTTTAGTGTATGAGTAAATTATGCCCTTCATTTGGAAAATTAATTGCACTTTTTGGCTAGGGTTTGAAGTGCGCAGCAACAGTCTGGGTGCTAGAAATCATGATATTAGGCTTCATGAGATCAATACACTTGATTGGGATGAGCTTCTTGTACCAGCAGATATTAGCAACCAGTCTCATCCAACAGAGGGTACTTATATTACTTATTACTTGAGCTTCTCTTATAAAATTTCCCATCTGTCACAAAAAAAAATTTGACTCTCGTAAAAAAGGAGAGATGAGATGATGCTAAAAACATTTCACTTTTTCTTTCCGTTTGTTCTCTGCTTACAGAAGACATGCTATACTTCACAGAACAGCTCCAAACTGCACCTAAAGGATCTGCAAAGCAAGTGAGTGACATTTATTTTATCTGTAATAAATAACTTTATCTGTCTTTCTCTTCATGATTTTGTCATCTTGTTTATTGTGCAGGGAAATCACATTGCAGGCTACAACGGATTACTAGATATACCATCATTTCCCGGTCTTGAAGATCCTGTTTATCAAAATAATAACTCATGTGGTGCAGCAGAATTTTCTAATCAGCATGTGCACTGTGGAGCAGACCCACATCAACAGAGAAATAATTCCAGTGTAACTGTTGCTGATCAACCAGGTGAAGCTTTGCTTAATAACGGTTTTGGAAGTCAGGGTAGTTTTGGAAGGTGGGTGAACAACTTCATTAGTGACTCTCCTGGTTCTGTGGATGATTCTTCCCTTGAAGCTGTATATACACCTGGCCAGGATTCATCTCTACTACTGGTGTATCTCATTCAAACTCGAACTTACCAGAGCAAGTATTCAACATAACTGATGTTTCACCTGCCTGGGCCTATTCGACAGAGAAAACAAAGGTTTTTTGAATCATACTCCTTTTTGTTATATACCTTTATCCTATCATGCCACCATTAGTTAGTCCTATAACTGAACAAAATACTGCTTTCATGGAATTGTCATCTCTGTTGTGATGCTGTAGGGAAAGAATAGAATTGCACTCCTTTAGACTTTGGTTAAAGAAAAGAGAGTAATAAAATATCGAGGCATTAACTCAAAGTCTGCTCAATTAAGAATATATGGAAATGACTGTTTCTCTTACCTTACTGTATGTGTGAAGGTCTGATGGATTTGTTATGGCCAAGTATGAGTAGTGTGTTTGCAGTATGGAATTTTGTATAGTGTGATTTACAATACGAAATCGAGATGGAAAACTTTGATAGATAAATCATAAAATTATGATACGCCAGGAGATACGTTATTAAAACTACGTTTTGCATGGATCTATTAAGCATTTCTTGCTGTAAAAACTGACCTTTTGCACGATAATTATGCAGATTCTTTTAACTGGGTTCTTTTACGACAGCTTCCAACATATTGGAAGATCAAACCTCTTCTGCATATGTGGAGACTTGCGTGTCCCTGCAGAGTTTCTCCAGATGGGGGTTTATCGATGCTTCCTTCCCCCTCAATCTCCTGGCGTGGTGAACCTTTATCTGAGTGTTGATGGAAACAAACCTATTAGTCAAATATTCAGCTTTGAATACCGCTCAGTTCCAGTTATTGAAAAAGCCATCCCTCAAGATGACCAGCTATACAAATGGGAAGAATTTGAGTTCCAAGTCAGACTTGCTCATCTTCTGTTCACTTCTTCTAACAAAATCAGCGTTCTAACAAGTAAAATCTCACCTGATAACCTGCTAGAGGCTAAGAAACTTGCCAGCAGGACATCCCACCTCTTAAACAGTTGGGCTTATCTAATGAAGTCAATCCAGGCAAATGAAGTGCCATTTGATCAAGCAAGGGACCATCTCTTTGAGCTTACTCTAAAAAATAAGCTGAAGGAGTGGCTTTTGGAAAAAGTCATAGAAAACCGCAACACAAAGGAGTATGACTCTAAAGGCCTAGGAGTGATCCACCTCTGTGCCATTCTAGAATACACTTGGTCAATATGTCTCTTCTCTTGGGCAAGTATATCATTGGATTTCCGTGATAAGCACGGTTGGACTGCTCTTCATTGGGCAGCATACTATGGAAGGTAAACCAACTTGCATCTTTGAAGTGACATTCGCTAATCTTGTTCCCTTTTAATTTACTTCGTTAACCAAGTTTAATTTGTAAAGGGAGAAAATGGTGGCTACTCTTCTGACTGCCGGGGCAAGGCCAAACCTGGTGACAGACCCAACTAAGGAATTCCTCGGCGGCTGCACGGCGGCTGATCTGGCGCAGCAGAAAGGTTATGATGGCTTAGCAGCTTTTCTTGCTGAGAAATGTCTTGTGGCACAGTTCAAGGACATGCAAATGGCTGGAAACATTAGTGGAAACCTTGAAACCGTCAAGACAGAGAAGACGTCGAACTCAGGGAATACCAATGAAGAGGAGCAGAGCCTAAAGGACACTTTGGCGGCATACAGAACTGCTGCAGAAGCAGCAGGGCGAATTCAGGGAGCCTTCAGGGAGCACGAGCTGAAAGTCAGGTCAAGCGCAGTTAGGCTTGCTAGCAAGGAAGAAGAAGCCAAAAACATAATAGCCGCCATGAAGATTCAGCATGCGTTTCGCAATTTTGAGGTTCATAGGAAGATTGCAGCAGCTGCTCGGATTCAGTACAGGTTCCAAACATGGAAAATGAGGCGAGAGTTTCTGAACATGCGGAATAAGGCAATTCGGATCCAGGTACAAGAGAAAGGTGGTCTATTACCATAGTTAAATAGCAAAAGTAATAAGACACGTAAAATTCTCTGCAACCTACAAAAGTGCTGTGTTTAAAATATGAATGTTCTGCAGGCTGCGTTTAGAGGGTTCCAAGTAAGAAGGCAGTACCAGAAAATAACGTGGTCAGTGGAATACTTGAGAAGGCGATTCTGAGGTGGAGACTGAAAAGAAAAGGATTCAGAGGGCTTCAGATTACTCAACAATCTGAGGAGAAGGAAGGGACTGAGGTGGTAGAGGATTTCTACAAAACAAGCCAGAAACAAGCAGAGGAGCGACTCGAGAGGTCAGTGGTTCGAGTCCAGGCCATGTTCCGGTCCAAGAAGGCGCAGCAAGATTACAGAAGGATGAAAAAGACTCATGAAGAAGCTCAGGTAAAAATCAGTTTTGCTTCTTTCTAATTTCATTACTCAATTAAAATATACTGGCATATGACTAAAACACGATTTGAGATATAAAGCTAATTACCAATATATGTTAAAAATGAAATGTGACATAGGAGGAGTATGATGGGATGCAAGAAATTGATAAAATGGCTATGGAGAGCTGAATGGGCGATAATAAAAACCAAAAAAAGGGTGTGTAAATGCAAATTACTGTAAATGACGAGGGGCAATAACGACCTTGTAGAAGCTGTTTTTCAAAAAGGTTTTGGTTTCAAAGGGTATTATGGTAAATCAATCCTGGAGCTGGGAGATTATTTGTCGTTTGTATTTTTTTTTATCTCAGTATTGTACCGAGTTATGTGACTTTTGTGAGATTAACAGACTGACAGTTAAAGCTAAGGCCGGTTTTAGTTTGTCTTGTGTTTTTATCTTCGGGTTTAGGCCTTATATAATAAAGGGTATATCCAAAATAATGTGTGTGAGAATCCGTATTTTGTTTTAATCTGATACAATTAAAGAAAAGAAACAAATATACCTGTGTCGAATATTGGTAAGCTCTTCTTTCACAAACTTTTTGTTACAGAGGCTGCTTTTTCGACTTTTCTTGTTATACAGCAACTTTTACACATTGTGCTGTTACTGAAGCTGAACTTTCGACCTGAAACTGAGATAAAGAAGATTTGGGTTTGCTCCTGACCGAGATTTGACTTCTCTATCGATCAGAAAATGCAAATCTAGATCCTTGTATTTACCTGGGCTGCTTTAAACAATTCATCTACAACCTCAGACAGCGTTGGATGTGCGTGAAAGGCAACTTTTATGTCCTTCAATATCATCACATAAGCCAAAAAAAAAATTATGGCTAGGATATCAATGATCAAAATCAGAGACATGTTTGTTTGGTTTAGCTAGAAGAGTGTAATAAAAATTACCTGAATACGTGTTCCTAAAGCTCTCGTGTTAGATGCTTCGATAAGATCAGCTGCGTGCAATCCAAAGATATGGTACTCCCAAGGATTTCACCATTGTCAGGTCTGTATATCATCTGTGCACATAAAAGGTGAGTTCAGATACTTCTAGGTCACTTGAAGAACTATATTATCTTATTTTATTTTATTCAGTTCGTCTCTTAAACCTTAGCGAGTCCTTCTCCTTCATTTCCAGCTAGTGCCTTGTGTTTGCCTTGAAACTAGTCTTGGCAATATTTACTTCAAATCCTTCTTTCTCAGCTTTCTCTCTCACTTGAGGCTGGGAATTGTAGAAATGATTTATCGAAATCATTAAGGTAAAAATTACACACTTTATAAAAAATACCAATCCTCTAAGATTGTCTTGCAGTTAGCTCTGTCAATCCCACCATGCTAATTTCAGGGTGAGTAAAACAAGCAGCTGGGATGCTAAGATGATTAAGCACGTGATCTCTACCTGACTTGCTCCACCACTAGTCAACACAAGTAGATGCACAGAGTTAGATAAGAGGCCGCATAAAACATAGTAAAGTGTGAAAAAGACAGATGCATTATTAGTGGAATATTGATAAAATATCTACCAGATATTCCTTGGGCACTAGCCTGTATGAGCAAGCATCAGTTTACCTTGGCATCACCAATGCAATCAAAGTGTTTGAACCTATTAACCAAGAATAACACGGTAAATAGAAGAATATAAAATTTCTGATAAGAAGAAAGGTCTTCATATGAAATTAAACTAACCAGCTTTCCATTTCCATCGATAACACGCATTCTCTCATCAACTCGTATAAAACCTCTCTGCGTCACAACATTGATCTGTGTGGAAAACATAGCTTTAAGTTTAGTTCTTTCATAACCAATTAGGTACCTCAGGAAAACAAATGAAAATTTATACTCATAAGAGATGCAGTTTATTGTCAATTTATACGTTTTTCCAGGCCAAGACCATTGGTGAATGGAGCTCTTCCAGTAGCAATTAGAGCCTATGTTGCACGGGGACGGCACCATCATCACGTCTTACGTTTCCAAACGTTTCCGTGACGGGGACGTCGTGGGGACAGTTTGGGGACGTCCCCATCCCATTCTTAAAATTGGAGACGTCGAATGGTTTTTTGGGGACGGTCTGGTCTGGGGACGTTTCAAATGTAAATTAGAAAACTAGATTAGTTAAATAAATTTTTCTAAATAGATAAAAAAAGAAAAAGTTAAATTTTTCTAAAATGAAACAAAAAAGAAAAAGTTAAATTTTTTCTTTTTAGTTTCATTTTAAAAGGCAATAAATTACTAAGTTAAAAAGGACGTTGAATGGTTTTTGGGGACGGTGTGGGTTTAAAGATGACTTTGATTCCATGGAAATTTTTGGAGTTGGATGGTCTCACATTAGATAAACCGGATTTGGAAAATGAGTTGATTCAAGACAATTGATTACTTTTATCTTTTATTTAGTTGAGATTTATGTATGATTTTAACTATTTTTATTGATATTTTATGAGACTTATATATATATATTATATATATTACGTACCCATTGCCGTCCCCCGCTTCTATAAATTTTGAGGTTTGCCGTTTTAAGTCCTCGTTCCCGTCCCCGTACCCGTCTCGGTGCAACCTTAGATTAGAGCAGCGTCAACTTGAAAAACAAACTTAAGGTCAAACGTTCTGTGCAGAAAAAAACACATTGATATGTCAGTTGTGATGGAATCCGAAAACATTACCTCCAATCTTGGGTTCCTTGGTTTTCGTATCAGTTAGCTCAATCATCACTGGTTTCCCATCCTTTGCAGGAGTGATCTGTAAAGAAAAATTAAACAAATAAATTCCATAAACCTATTGTATAAGGAAACATTCTGATAGAGTTTACTCGTGAGAAACCCTAGTCTCCATTAATATCTCAAAGGATTTACATGAGAAAACACAAGAGACCAAAATCTATCGATGAACCACACAAACTATGAATGAGACTCTTATACAAACTATCATAACAAACACTAACCACTTCCCCAACACCACTTCCTCTTGACAACGTCACTAGATCACCAATTACCAAATGGCTCAGTCATTGACACATCACTATTTAGCCACGTGACATAGTCCTTTGCTAACACTCTGTTTCATGAACACTGATTTCTCCAACAACCCAGTTAGTTCAACACCATCAATAACCAGATATAGGGAAAGACTCTCCGCAGACATATTATGAATTCTGGGTCTATTTGTAATTTCCAACTCATACAACAGAAGCTTGATAAACCACTTTTGGCAGGCTATGGAAACTTATTGCTGCTTCAACAAACACATTCTCACCAGCCGATTAGTCTCCAAGAAGTAGTACATCCATGATAATACTACTATTCCGGTTGCTATAAATCTCCTTTCATAGATGCGTTGCCATTGCTCTTCCAGTAGCATAAAACTGATAAACACGTTAAAGCTGAGTACCAAACTTAAATCTACACTTGATGCATCAATCTTGAGAAGCAACAATTCTGTAAGGACGGCTAAGCTCAATGTCGGATCTATTTGCAACATCTTTGTCAACTGATCAAATAGAACCTGAGCATTAAGTTCCCACTCAACCTTACTTGCTAGTAAAAACTTTGTTATTACTTTTGCCGTAGTTGCAGAATTTTTCTCCAAACCTTTGAAATAATCGATCAATCCCAGAACAAGAAACAGAGATTGTTTTAATTTTTGTTGCCATAGTATCTCATCTCCCATCTCTTCCTCTTCTTGGTTGGCTGTACTTTCATCGCATTGGAGACAAAGTCCCTTTATCTTCTTCTCTTCAAACTCAGTTGTAGACAGATGTCTTCTACCTTTGGTGTAAACAAAACCTGAACTTGGATGGCTTTTAAATCTAGCTTGATCTCCCGCTACAGCAGAACAAAGTAGAGAACTGTTCTTCACTGAAACTCTCTTAGGAAAAAGAGAAGTTGGTTCATTGAACACCTTGGCAAACAAACCCGGCAAAGCTTGCAAAGGAGCATGTATTAATTCCATTCTTGGCAAAACAGACATATTTTCAGCCACATAGAACTGAGTATAAACCATTGTCACATCGACATTTCTAAGCTCCAGTACCACAAAATCAGCTTCAAAAAACAGGGAAAACAACCAAAACATATTCCTTTATGACCTCCTGATCCGTTAACAACCAACACATTCCTAAGCAAAACAGCACCCACTAGACTTCGTTTAAGCTTAGTACCCTTAATTGCATAAGAAGTATGAATACCCAAACCACTCAAATGTTTCGTCATCCTTTTATTGGAATTCATTTAAACAATCTTCGTCTGGACGGAAGTTAGTGCGTCAATTATCTGTGATTCCGTTTTTGTAGCCCCAACACCATCGCACACCTGAACCATCAACAAATGGCCCATCTCCCGAGTCATAGAACTCACTGCTGGAAACCACATTGACTTGAGCATCATGACAACAACCTGTATCGAAGATTTCAGACCCGTACGAAAGACTGATTCAAGACCTTCATCAGTGAGATGGCATAGTTGAGATAATAATTCCGCAAAGTCATTGATATAGTCTGCTATGTATCTAGTTTGTATCAGAGCAAAGAAGCAATCTCACACAAAGAAATGACGTGTTGTTGAATCTTGCAAACAATATCTCTCTGAAATCTTGCCAATCAACAAAATGAGCACGAGAAATTTCTCAGTTATTCCTATGCAACTTTTTAGACTTCATACTCAACGTAACCAAGTCAAACTTCTCAGGATCTGTATATTGCCCAAGAACAAAGGACTGATCAACAACATTAAGCCAAGTAGAAGAATCTTTCCCCTCAGAAACTGGTATATCGATGTTCTTGAGCCTTGTTTCATGATTAACAATCACTGAACCTAATGCTTTACCCGTAATAGATTCTGCAATACGTTGGGGTTCAGAGATAGAAACATTTACGTCACTCACCAGAGGAGATTAGACATCATCGTCATTCACAGTCATCGTTCCCATCAACAAATTATGTTCGTGGTTCTCCACATAAGCAATTTTCTGTACTATTTCAGAATGCGAAACACGAACCTCAAGATTAGGTCGAGAATGGTGTACAACATCAATTGTCGGAGATTTTTTGCAATCACGGTGCTTGACACGCATGCCGGTAAGCAAGTGAATAATTTCATCCATCTTAGTGCTCAGCAAATCTAGACCCTCTATCGTTTCTCTTGAATCTTGCACCGCCATGACCAAAGTATCCACTGCAACCTTAAGTCGGTCGAGTTGCATCGCGACATTGTCCTCCCCGGCCTAATCGAAAGATCTGATTGTCATCGGTATCTTGAAGCCTTGCTCACCGCACCAACTAATAGAATTTACTTGTGAGAAACCCTAATCTCTATTAATATCTCAAAGGATTTACATGAGGAACACAAGATACCCAAATCTATCGATGAACCACATAAACTATGAATGAGACTCTTTATACAAACTATCATAACAAACACTAAACCACTTCCCAAACACCACTTCCTCTTGACAACGTCACTAGATCACCAATTACCAAATGACTCAGTCATTGACACATCACTATTTAGCCACGTGACATACTCCTTTGCTAACACTCTGTTTCATGAACGTGACGTCTCTACAACTCTTATCACATTCTTATGTAGAATTAATGATCATGAAAAGGCTCACTTTGCTTACAAACACTCCAGTATGATAGTCAATCTTTCTGGGATTTATCAGAACCCTTTGGGCCAGCTTACTGATCTCAGGATCGAGTCCAGGCATCAACTGATCTAGTGCCTTAATAAAAGTTACCTGCGAAAAAAGTTTTCCTAAGCTAGGTCATTCCTGGAGCAATTATACATTGCGAACCTTAAGTAAGAAAGAAATAGTGACAGCTTAATTTTAGTTTAAATGAAGCTTAGTCTTTTGTTACAATTGAGAGAAAGCAAAAAACAATGCACTATTGTACCAATGGAAATCATTAGCACAATCAACACTTTACCTCACTTCCAAGGGCAGTGTAAACATCACTGAACTCAAGACCGATATAACCACTTCCTACTATCGTGATCCAGTCTGGAACGGTCTTTCCTGAAGCGCAAAGTATGATCACTTGTGATAACAGTCTTTCCTGAAGCACAAAGTATGGGGAATATTAGGGTACTTGCTATGCTAAAGAAGATGAGAAGTTTTGGCTTTCAAGGATTCTCCCCTGGCATATATATGTAATGTCTAAAACAAAATACATACCATCAACTTCAATTCCATTTGGGACAAACGGTACTGATCCAGTTGCTATGATTATATCTTTTGCGGTGATAACATTGTCACCATATTTAACCTTTTGTGGGCCCTGCACAAGTACACAAAAGACTAAAGAGTATTAGGATCGACAATGTATCATGTCGATTTAGTTAGTCACCAAAGACTATAATATGCTGACCAGAACAGCACCAAATCCTGTCAGTATGTCAACACCAAGTGCCTTCATAGAATTGGTGAGATTATTCCTGATTTTGGTAGCCAGGTTACTTGCATGGTCAGCCACACCTTGACGGTCATAACTGGCAGCTGAAACCTGTTATACAGGGGAGATAATGGAAGCAAGCAAGGGTCAGGGCCAAGGAGATAGTACTTTCTTCACAATTAATTGAACTCAAACTAAAATCACAATCAGGGGACTATTACTTGCACTTACAGCAGTTCATTATACCTGCAAACCAAAGGCCTTCATGTGATGTTCGTTCTGAAGTACCCGCATCCTACCACTAACAGCAAGTAGAGCTTCGGAAGGCACGAAGCTTCTGTTGACGCAAGTTCCGCCGACGACATCTCCTTCAATGATGGCAGTTTTGAGTCCCTATAGAACGTTATCAAAACAACAATGCTAACACTAAGTTAACAAAAAAAAAAATGCACCCACTTGTATCACGATGGAAGAAATACAGTAATACATAGGAAGGTTTCCAAATTGGCATAGTGAAGAAAGTGTTGCTACGCGTCCATGTATCGTTTCTATAAAGCAAAGCATATGATTCCACTTTTAAGCAAACTTTCCAAATTCACCGACTCAATTAAACAGAGTTAACAAGGAAAAAAAATCCACAGTAAGCAATACATTTTCAACTCGATTTGGAGCTTCGAGTTCGTGTAGTTTAAAGATAAATTACATGTAATGGTATCAATTTGAATCAGAATATTCACAAAGCATCGAATCAGAATCAACTTGTATTCCCAATTGGAAAGAGGAATAAAGCAAACCTTCTGTACGGCGTGAAATGTAGCCCCATGGCCGCCAACTCCAGCTCCAATAATGATCAAATCATAATCGAACGACTTTGACGGAGCCCCATTGCCAGTTGCGGAAGTAGAAGCAGCGGCGGAGATTTCGATCCTCGGACTTTTAATTTGAAAACGACACGAGTTAAACTGCTTGGACGGAGAAGGAGCTAGGTTGGATGAAGAAAGCGGAAAGAGAGATAGCCGATTGCATTTTGTTAGATAGAGGGATAGAGAGAGATCAGTAGATATCAAAGCGGAGATGAAACGTGGCACATTTGTCGAATTTGAACCGCAGATTTCATAAAACCCGGTTTATAATATCTACAATTAAAGCCCATTGGGCTTTAGTATTTTCGCCGGTGTGTAACGTTATCTTGTGCTTATGAAGAAGAGAGACACGTGGGAAGGTGAAGGAAGAACAGTTCAAGCGGCAGACCCGGACACGTGTGGAGAGAGGGAACACGTGTCAAGGAAGTGTGTGTTCAGTTCCACATTATTCTCCTTACTTGTTGTGAAAGAGAGAAAATATTAACCAGAGTAAGAAAAAGAAGAAGAGGAAGAAAATGGAGAAGAATGGAGGAAGAAAGGTAATGGATGAAATAAGAAGCTTTGAGAAGGCACACTTGTTCGATCTTGGTCATCCTCTTCTCAACGGTATCGCTGATTCCTTCGTTAAAGCCGCAGGAGTAAGTTTTCTGGTAAAAAATATATAGTGGATATATGTTAAACATGTAGTAACATAAGCAAGAAATGAATGTGATAATGAAGGTGGGAGCATTACAAGCCGTGTCGAGGGAAGCATACTTTACCGTCGCTGAGGGTAACAACTTAATATATAATATGAGTCCAAATGTATAAGTTAAGGAACGTACTGTAATTTTTAGGGGCAGGATTTGATTCAAATAACGTGGGTCCATCGTCGGAGATTACAGGCAACAAGAAACATAGATTCCCTAATCTCAGAGGTTCGTTAACTAACGTATTTGGTTGATGAGATTTTAAACCTTATAAAATTAGCATTGTTGTTTATCGTTGCTTTTTCCAGGGGAGAGCAGCAAATCTCTTGATGCGTTGGTAAGTTCTATTAATAACGTTTTATTTTGCGACTTATATTCGTCTGCATGTGTGCTCAATGCTTACATGTTGCATAGTACATGCTCAAAGATCGTTCCACCATATATAAGCTTTTAGTTTTCGTGTTAACTTAGTGAGTTTGTATTGGTTCGTCTATAGGTGAAGAACACGGGAAAAGAATCTCTCCAGTGGGGTGAGTTTGCAAATATGTTCAAGTTAAAGGATTGACCTTGAGAAGTAAATATAGTGATGATAAGGGTTTTGGTATTTGTAGGACTAGCTGCAGGGTTGTATTCAGGTATCACTTACGGTATGAAGGAGGCTCGTGGAGGAGTTCATGATTGGGTTAGTTCAATTAATTAGTGTCATCTTGTTTCATCATTAATGAACAAATGATCCTTAAGACTAATCTGTATATATATGACAGAGGAACAGTGCGGTGGCTGGAGCATTGACAGGAGCGGCAATGGCAATGACAACGTCGGAGAGGTCAAGCCATGAGCAAGTGGTTCAGTCTGCTCTCACCGGAGCTGCTATTTCCGCTGCTGCTAATCTCCTTTCTAGTGTTTTCTAGATGATTTTAACTAGGAAGCAATCTCTCATTATAATGGTTGTTTTATGTATCAGTTATGTCTCTTCTTTTTAAAACAAATTCTCTACAAGTTCTACTAAGATCTTGTCTAGAACTCTCCTTTTCCATCAGTTAAGAGAGCATTCTATTCTTAAAAAAATCGTTTCATCATGCTTAGAAAATAACCTTATCCGATATGGATAAAAACAAGTGTCGTTTGGGCCAATACAAGAAATCCATCTGCCTAAGAGATTAACTACTAGAATATTATTATTTTAATAGAAATTTTATTTTAAATTTAAAAAAAAAAATTTAAAAAAATGGTTCATAAGATTAAGACATGTGATGATTTTTTATTTAAGAATTTCAGGTTTTTATTTTCCAATCTATCACCTTTTCTTTCATTTACTTTCTGAATTTTTCTTTTTTAATATTAAAAGATTTGATTAACATTTTTTGCTGGAGGTAGTTTAAAATATAAGTACCTGGTGGCTTAGAGGATAACAAAATGTGTAATTATGTAAGATGACAAATTATCAACTAAAATGTTACATATGTAAGAGCGAGATTAGAGGTCAGTTAACAAAAAAAATGTTATTTTGATTTCAATTTTATCAGAAGAAAAAACAGCACTGTCCAACTTCCCACGTAACATTTAGAGTCAGAAAGCTTTAATTCTGAGTTGTTAGTTAATCCTTCAGGCCGAGCTTAGTTATAATTAGGCTTGGTAACGGGCCGGCCGCGTCCAACGGGCCGGCCCGCGTCCAACGGGCCGGCCCGCGTCCAACGGGCCCAAACCCGCCGGTTATTTTATTTTGTTGGACCGTAGCGCGCCGGCCGTTTGACCCGCAGACTAAATATGGATATCCAAGCCCGGTCCATTAATATTAGCGGACTAATGGGCCGGCTCGCAGGCTTTTTTATTTATACTCTAAAACATTAAAATTTGGGAATCGAACCGTTGACGCCAGAGAAAATGATTGGGACTGTTACCACTAAGCTATATAAAATTCTTTGAACAATCCTTTCATCCAATTATATTTAAATGGATCTCAGGTTTTTAAGATGATTTTGAATTTAATCTAACTTAGGGAATTATTAACTTAGTTAATTTATAAAAACTTTATGAATTAGCTTTTGATAATTTCTATATTTAACATTTGTTTTTTTTATTTTGAGTATTTTCATAAGAAAATTATAACATTAACATAATTAATTTCACCAAATAAAAAAAAAAAATATTCAAAACTCTTAAAAGAAAACAAATTCAAGAAACTAAAATTAAAGAAAACATAACTGAAACTGAAATTAAGAATGTCAAATTGCAACATAATTTTTATAGATCTAAATTTTGATCTTCAATAGTTGATTGGAAATAAGGTAGTGTTGCATCCTCACCATCATATTCTCCATTTTCCTCTGAATAAAGATATAAAGTAACTAAATAATTCAGAATTTATAAATTTCATAAAATTAAAACTCATCAAAAGAAGTATTTATACCATTTTCATAAGCTTCAAAACCTTTTAACCAATTGCGACTGCATATTAGGGCTTGAACGTTCTTTGGGAGAAGACGACTTCTATACTTGTTCAAAACTCGAGCTCCAATACTAAAAGATGATTCTGAAGCTACTGTTGTAATCGGAATACTAAGAAGATCACAAGCCATAGAAGTCAGTACTCCATAGCATTGAGAGTTATCTTTCCAATATTTCAAAATATCCAAACTCTCAAAACTCTGTGTATCCAATGACGGTTCGTCTAGATAAATTTCCAAAGAAGACTTTCCACTAACAACAACATTAGCTTTTCGAAACGCAAAAAAATCCTATCAACAAAAAGAAATGATTACTTATTAGAATCAAGATGTAAGTAACAACATCATTCAAAAAATCAAAACACAATATAAGAGAATTTTTTTAAAAAAAAATTGTAATTGGTGTGAGTTTGAAGATGATGTAAATGAAAAGTGAAGACATTAAAAACTTACATCATAATTTGAGAAGTTTCCACTTTGAATTTCACCATCAGTTCAAATAGTGTCTCGCGTTTCTGAGGGTATTGGTGTCGATTTTGGCTTGTTATCATATGCTTCAAAAAGAGTTTGAAGTTTTCCACGTAAGTGCTTCAACTTCTCTTCGGCTGAATTTATGTCAAGGTTTTTGAAACAAAATTCAGCAAGCATCATTTTTAGCCTTGGATCAAACACAGAAGCCATTGCAAGAATCTCACTATATTCTTCCCAATACTTATCAAACTTTTCTTTCATCGGGATGACCATTTCTCTTATAATCTCATCATCACTAGTCTCATGCTTTTTCAACCAGCTCTGAATCTTCCAAACTTGCATAAAGTACAAATTTGAGGTCGGATAAGTAGCACCTGAAAAAAAGGCGAGTGATTTCATCAAACGGTTCCAAAAAGTCACACATCATTCTCCCTCGTACCCATTCCTCGTTTGTGGGAAGAAACTTGTAATTTCTAGAATGAATGACTTTGAGATTACAAAAAGCAGATTGATACTTCAAAGCCCTATTAAGCATCTTGTATGTAGAATTCCATCGAGTTGGCACATCCAACACCAAACCGGCCTTCAATCTTATCCCAACAGTTTCCACACACTTTGCAAATAAATTCTCTCGAGACTCAGAAGCTTGAACGTATTTGATACTCTCCCGGATTTTATTCACAGAATCCCCAATCACTTTCAGCCCATCCTGCACAGTGAGATCTGAACACCTGACATGTAAAAATTTTCCCTTGCACAATAAATCATTCCTCAAAAGCAGCTGCGACTTAACAATGTCTAGCATTGAATCATTGTTAGTAAAATTGTCTAAAGTCATTGTAAAGACTTTCTTATCAATTCCCCAATCATTCCATATCTCAAGAAGCTTCATCGCTATGTGCATACATGTATGTGGAGGAGGTAAAGCACAAAATGCTAGAATCTTGTTATGCAATTTCCAATCATGATCAACATAATGTGTTGTCAAACACATATACCCCTCCTGAGTGATAGCATTCCACAAATCAGAAGTAAAACAAACTTTTCCAGGGAGATTAGCTAATTCTCTCTTTAGCTTAGCGGACTCGTTCTCAAAGAAGTTGTAAACATCTGCAGCAGCTGTGTTCCGACTAATAAATTTCACATCAGCATTCAAATATTTCCATACAGATCTAACTCTCTCATACTCAACATAAGAAAATGGAAGATCATGCTGAATAATACACTTAGCAACCATTTCACGAAAAACCATATGATCTATCTTCCTAACTCTCAACTTTGCTTCTGCATTCATCATCATTTGACCAACATCACCATCCTTAGGCTTACTCTTGCATTTCTGAATATGACGTCTATAGCAATTCATACCATTTTTTGTGAATTATATGCATAATCACTCTTGCAATGTATACATTGGGCTCTTTGTTCACTTTTCCCCGAACTATCAACCTTAGTAATAATGAAGAAGTCTTTCCACACTGTTGAATATTTTTTCCTCTTCTTTTTCTCTGACGGCTTTCCATTACCACCATCATCATCATCACTAGCAACATCGGGTACATCCACATTTGGAATTTTATCTTTGTGCTTTTGAGATGACCCTGCCCCATCGAACCTCTCTCGTTCGCCTAGAGTGTTTAGTGAATTGATGCTTTTGAGATTCTTCATCAACTAATTTTTTTTTATAATTATCATGTGAATCCTATCAAAATTAACACAATAATGAATAGATAATTATCACACAAATAACAAAAATTGTTTACAAATTACAAACGGCAACTAGGCCTTTACAACCGTTTTTACGACGAACAAAATTGTGTTAAATTGATCAAAAATCACTGTCCAAAACAAAATTGATCAAATCATTAAAAACCATAGAACAAAACTAAGAGAAGAGAAACATAGTAAGAGAAGCTAATAGACTGAACAAGACCTTGTGTAAAACAAGAGAAGCAAAAGACTAAAAACATATATACCATTACAAGTTTTTGATCAATTGCTTAATGAAGAAAATAACTTTTTGTATCTTGCGTTGCTGTGTCGTGTGTCGTCTGTGTGTTGTTGTTTATGGTATGTGTATGTGTTGTTGTGTGTCTCTTATATCCTATCAAAAAAAAAATTAGGTCAAGTTGTTAGTTACCTATAAACACTCTAGATAAGAAAGTGTTTTCAAAATATCTTTAAAATTTCTGTTGCGATATAAATGGAAACAGATATACCTTGAATCAATGACTTCATGTAACTTGGATATAGATTTGGGTTCTAACACCTGCAGCATTAGAAATAAGATAAACTACATGTTTGATGATTTGAAACAGTTAGGTACGTCTGTATAGAAAAATTGAAATGTAAAGTTGAGAAACACAAGTACCTCAGGGTAGTAGCTGTTGTCTATCTTCGATATGGCAGACACAAGATTTGCAGTTGTTGGTGTAAAGTTCTTCTTTCCCTGTCATTAACATGAAACTGCACAACTAAGAATCTAAAACCACTTAAAGCACATTCTCCTTAAAAGCATAACACAATGCAGAAAAATTAAAAACTTGGTGAGCATTTAGATAAGTACCAGTCCTTGCACATCCAGTACTGTAGTTGCGGAACATATTCGACGCTTTGCTGCAATTGAACATGCATGTAATTTCTCAAGGAGAGCTCTCTCAAACTCTTGCACATGGTACTTTAGATATCTATCTATGGTGGTGATACGCATAAGCTTAGAGGGGTGAGCTTTTCCAATGATCCTAGGATTCTCATAATTCATTCTCCTTTGTCTAGCTTGCTGCTCCCATTTCTTACTAAGTTTCTCTGTAATAACCCATAATTCATGAGTAACAACAAAGAAAATGATGCAGTTTAATCAAACAAGTAACTAAATGTTTACCAGTTTTGGTTTTCTTGACTGTGGAGGGTGTTTTCTCAGCTGAGAAGCTACTTCTGTGTTGTACTTCAACTCCTTTAATCAATTCAACAAATCAGCATCAGAAAAAACATAGAGAGAAAGATGATTCACCAGCAGAAGTAAGATCATCTGCTTGAAATTCCTCTGTTTTGCTTTTGATATTGAACCATTTTCCTAACCATCTTCTTAGACCATGCCAACTTCATTTCAAAAAATTCAAAAAAAGGGTTCATCTCAAACTACCATGAAGATGCGCATAAAGAAACAAAACCAAGAACAAATAAACCATTTGGTGCCGCAATGTCAAGAAAGGAACCACTTTGGACCTCTCCACATCTGCACATAATTCACATTTTCAAGAACATACTTCATTGAACTGAAACAAAATAGGTGAGTGAAGAAGTTCTTAAGGTGCTAACTGCTACTAACCCAAATGTGACAAATGTCTCAACGCGCTCTGGATTCTTATCTTTGGTTGTTAAGTGCATAACATCTTCCATAAGAAAACCAGATGTAGAAGTATGAGCAGAGACATAAGACACCATATAAGGGCAAGTGCTGAAAGTTCCCAGGCATTGATTACGCTGCACACATAGACTGTTGTTGCATGTGACCTTCTTGTTTGTGGTTGAAACTTTAGGGTTGTAAATGCTGAGTTCAAATTCCTTAACATAGCAAATAGAAACTTAGAACTAAGGATTCCACTATGGAAATTCGTAATTTAAACATAAACTTAGTTTATGTAGCTGCTAGAGGACAAACAAACATCAGAAGAGTATAGTATTCATCATGTCTAGGAGGTAACAAATCTCTCTCAAGAGGCTTACAGCCACATTCAAGGACAACCTAACTACAAAAATAGAAGAAGAAGTCAATCACGCGTATAAATTCACAGACGATATCAATGGAGCGTAGATTTAATAAGAACAGAAATAGAAATCAAAGATCGAGATCAAGCAAACGAACCACTAACCGTGTCGGTGGGGATGCGGTAAAACCTCTCTAAAGGTTTCTCAAATCGCCCAAAACTGCCCTAAGAAATCTCAATCCCAATCGAAGAAGGGTAAACCTGAAAACCCAAGTTGGAGAAGACGGAGACGGATCAAAGATCTGGTCTTCTTTGTGGATTTCACAGAGGTTTGACGCGAGAGAAGAGATAATCGAACACAAAATTTGCATGTAAGAGATGAGATGAAATCACTCACCTTTTTTCACTCCCACAAATTGCATGTCTCACTTTCAGAGATGAGATGAAATCATCTCAGTCTTCGGAGAAGAGAAGAAGACTCACAGTGTTTAAGAAAAAAAAAATTTGCTGGTAAACCGTTGACCCACTAAACTATTACGGGTCATGTTGTTCAATCCATTAACCGCAACGGGCCTGGCCCGCGAGACCCGCTATATTATGGACAAATTTATAATTGTCCAGGCCCGCGTCCAGGAGAGTCTTAACGGACCAGGCCCGCGGGTCCTTATCCCATTTGATAAGCCTAGTTATAATCTCTCGAAGGTTAGATAAATTGGCTAATGTTCAACGAATTGCTTAGATAAGTGGTTTCGAATGCAAAATCCTAAATCAAATGTCATCAGTTTTGCGTAATCCAATCAAACTATATTATTGTAATGGAAACAACGTGGAATTAGGCAAAATAATGATTGTGTACTATATGATTAAATATGGATGACAACAGAGCATAATGTGATTACCGGTAAAATAACATATCATTAGTGCATCATCTTTGTTCATTTGGGGATAATGTTGTAACCTCTGTCTGTTAATCGGAGAATCTTACTAATCGATTTCACCGATCGTAAACTCAAAGTCTGTTACAAGAGTACTTTATATATGCAAAGAAATAAAGAACATAAACCAATCTAGATAACCGAGAAAATTGATTTTGAAATCTAAACTGGAATTGGTTTTCTTCTAATACCTCTTCTCAAGATGGCAATCATATAACAAGTAGTGACATCTTGCTCTTTAATTCATGAAACTTTTCTGGAGGAAGAGCCTTGGTGAAGTTGTCAGCAATTTGATTATTTGTCCGTACATGAAGTATTTTGATGGAACCTTTTATGATTTTTTCTCGAACTCTATGGCAGTCCAGATCCACGTGTTTTGTTCTTTCGTGAAATACTGCATTGTTGATAACGTGAATGGATGCAGATGAATCACAATAAAGGGGAACTGGCTGTGTTTGAGGGACTTGTAGATCAATGAGAAGGTTGAGAAGCCAAGTAACCTCGTTGACTGCACATCTCATTGCACGACATTCAGCTTCTGCTGAAGATAATGATATAGTTTCTTCTAATACCTCTTCTCAAGATGGCAATCATATAACAAGTAGTGACATCTTGCTCTTTAATTCATGAAACTTTTCTGGAGGAAGAGCCTTGGTGAAGTTGTCAGCAATTTGATTATTTGTCCGTACATGAAGTATTTTGATGGAACCTTTTATGATTTTTTCTCGAACTCTATGGCAGTCCAGATCCACGTGTTTTGTTCTTTCGTGAAATACTGCATTGTTGATAACGTGAATGGATGCAGATGAATCACAATAAAGGGGAACTGGCTGTGTTTGAGGGACTTGTAGATCAATGAGAAGGTTGAGAAGCCAAGTAACCTCGTTGACTGCACATCTCATTGCACGACATTCAGCTTCTGCTGAAGATAATGATATAGTTTCTTGTTTCTTGGACTTCCACGAAATGAGAGCAGAGCCAAGAAACATACAATACCATGATGTTGACCTTCTTGTGTATGCACATGATGTCACAATATAAGTGTGAGATCCGAGTTTGCAGAATAGAAAATACCAAGTCCAATTGAGTTCTTCAAGTAACAGAGGACATTATACGCCGCTGTAGATAAGACTGCTTTGGTGCTGATGCGAATTGACATAGCTTGTTAACAGCAAATGTGATGTCTGGCGTGTGATTGTAAGGTACATGAGCCTTCCAACTAAGCGGCGATATTCCATAGGGTCTGTCAATGGTGGTTCATCATTGTCAAGAGAAAGCTTCAGGCTAGGATCCATTGGGATGCTGCAAGGTTTGCTTGCAAGGTATCTAGAGTCTGCTAGGAGATCCAAAGTATATTTCTGCTGGCAAACAGATATTCCTTTTGGATGATCTTGCAATTTCCAGACCTAAGAAATACCTTAAAGGACCAAGATCGCGTAATTTGAAGCATTTGTTTAAAATAGCTTTAAGAGAAGAGACAACTGCATCATTATTCGAAGCAATTATAATGTCATCAACATAAACCAGAACTGCAATATATTCTTGTCCTATATTTCTTACAAACAAAGTGTGATCACATTGTGACTTGCAAAATTTAAAATCAAGAAGGACCCTACTAAAATTGAGAAACCATTGTCCAGATGCTTGTTTTAAACCATAAATCGATTTTTCCAATTTACAAACAGCATTAGTAGGGAGAACAGAACCTGGTTTCGATTTATAGCATGGTGGAAGAGACATGTATATTTCTTCTTCGATTTCTCCATTCCGAAAGGCATTAGAAATGTCTAACTGGTGGAGGCTCCATCGTTTGGCTGCAGAGACAGAAAGCAACGTCTTTACCATTGTCATTTTAGCCACTGGTGAGAAGGTGTCAACAAAGTCGATTCCTGGTTATCGGGTGTAACCTTTTGCTACCAAACGAGCTTTATATCGTTCTAGAGATCCATATACATTAAGTTTAGTTTTATAACTTACAGCCGATTGCACGCTTGTTAGGTAGCAGTGAAACTATGCTCCAAGTGTCTGCATTTTCTAGAGATTTCAGCTCTTCATTCATGGCAGCTAACCATTCGTCAAGTTTCTTGGCTTGAGTGAAGCTAGCGGGTTCTCCGAACTGCATGACAGAGCAAAGAAAGGATTTGTATTCAATACTTAGATCATCCAAGAACATAAATACAGATAAGGGATATGAAATATTAGTTTGCGTAGTATTGCAAAAATAGTCTTGGAGATGTCGAGGTTGTTTGGACACTCTCTTAGATGTAGACACAATAGTATTCCTCTGTTCTATATCTTTGTATTCTGACTTATGTCGTCTGTTGAGGTTCGATCTGCTTCTGCACTTTCTTCTGCAGCTGCTGGAGAACCCATTGTGTGAAGAGGTTCTTTATGTAGACCTATTTCTAACAGAGAAGAGAAGTCAAAATTCTTTGTAGTTTCATCTCTAAATGGTAAAATGTCTTCATAAAAGACTACATTCCGAGATATGTGAGTTGAGTTTGTCTCCAAGTCCATTACTTTATAGCCTTGATATCCTAGTGGATATCCAAAGAAGATGCATGCCTTTGAACGAGGTTGAAATTCCGTCCTCTGTTTTGGGGAAGTTGAGCTGTAATACAAGGAACCAAAAACACGAAACATGTCATATGATGGTTATTGGTGTGTCAGTAATTCAAAAGGGGAAATATTGTTCAAAAGAGGAGAAGAAATTTTGTTAATGAAGAAGACTGAGGTGAAGATACAATCACCCACGCAAGCTAATGGGATATTGGATTGGAGCATGAGGGAACGCACCACATTAATAATGTGTTGGTGCTTGCGCTCTACTACCGAATTTTATTGCGGTGTTTCTGGACATGAGTGATAGGAGAGGACTCCTCTTGCTTTGAACATATCTATAAAATTCAGCTATGGAGCGTTGTCTAATCTCATTCCTTTCACCTAAGCCTTATATTGTGTCTCGATCATTTTCAAAAAATCTGGAAATACCTTTAAGACGTCACTCTTTGATCTCATAAGATACGCTCATATCATGCGACTGTGATCATCGACAATTGTTAAGAAAAACTTGTAACCTTCATTAGTCTCCACTGAGAAAGGGCCTGAAGTGTCAATGTGAAACAAATCAAAAACATTTAAACGAATGTTATTATTAGAGACATAAGATAAACGTTTTTGTTTTGCTAAAGGACAAATGGAACAATGAAAAGAAGATCTATTGTGCCAAAGAGTAAGATCAACAACATCGTTAAGGGAAAAAAAAACAGAAGCATTAGAAACATAATTGGTTGTCAAGTTGCTGTCAAGAACATAAAGGTTGAAAAACTTTTCAGCTTGTCCAATCATCAGCCCCTTGATAGGATCCTGAATGGTGCAAGCAAAATCATCAAACACACAATGACATTTCAAATCAGAGGTTATTTGACTAATGCTCATGAGGTTAAGACGAAAATCAGGTATGAAGAGAACGTTTTTAAGAATCAAATGTTCATTCAATCGAATATCACCTATGCCAGAGATTCTAATATTTACACTAGTTAGTAATGTGACATGTTTATCTATAGAGATGCTCAAATTACTAAAGAGACTCATGTCATGTGCTACATGATGACTAACACCATTATCCACTATCCAAGAGTTATTAGACAATGAGAGCCTTTTTTATTGCAGCATACCAACAAAGTGAAGAGAAAAGGAGTTAAATGTCATACCATATGTTGCTGTGATTATACCTCCAGATGTAGATGGTATTGAAACCTTAGCATATGGAGCTGAAACATGAGAGTGGAAGTGCGTTATGACTCCCTCTATCTTGTAATAATCCTGACATAATAGTGTCTCGTTTGGAACTTGAGCAATCACTGGTTTTTGAGTGTTCTGCTTGGCCTTGTACTTAGGGGGATAAACGTGAATCTTGTAGCACTTGTCAACCGTGTGGCCAATGTATCCACAGTGGAAGAATATGGGTATTTGAGATTTCTGGTTTACATAAGAAGCATTCACAGCGGTCAAGGATCCATGAGCAGTCTTTGTCACGTTGAACACTGATGCGTTATGAACTAGAAGGATGTTTCTTTGACTGTGATCTTGATCAAGGAGATTATATACCTCTGACAGGTCCGAAATTGTCTTCTTCATTATAATCTGACTCCTGATATTGGCATAGGAATCACTAAGGCCAGCAAGGAATTTGATTACCTTGGACATGTCTTGCTTGATCTTAGTGGTGTTGCAGCAGGTGCAGTTCCTGCAGGTTTTCAAACACTATGTCCCCTCTAAGTCGTCCGACATAGTTTTCAATTTAGTGAAGTAGGTTGACAAATCCATGGCTCCTTGTTAAAGAGACTAAATCTGTTAAGAAAGTTGATAGGATCTTTGGAGATTTGTTACATGGAAACGAGACATTAAATCTTTCCATATTTTAGCTGAATCTGGCAGCCTAAGAATTTTATTGTAAATTTCTTTAGAGACAGAGTTAATAATCCATGACTTAACCATGCTATTGCATCTTGATCAAATACTAAAATGAGAGTAAGTTTATGCGGGTAAAGGTAAAGAACCATCTACAAAACCGAACTTATTATTTGCATGTAAGGCAATCGAAATGGCTATGTTCCAAGTATTGTAGTTACTGCCATCAAGAATCTCAGAGATGATTGAAGAATCTGGATTATCCAAACTTGTCAGAAAGTATGGCGAGTATTGAATCCCGTCGAAATCGAAATGATATTGAAATGCCTGCTTTGTTATTGCATCTTGCGAAGTCTAAGAGGAGGATTGATTTGGATTCAGATTTTGATTCTCGTCGGATTGATTCTTGTCAACTGAGAAGTGATTTTGGTCTAAATCTTCCATGATTGAGGTTCAATTTATTCTTCTGATGGTCGAAGCTCTGCCACGACTTGCTTCTTTGGTCTTCGAACATGAATCATCGGAAAAGAAAAGTAAAACGGACCTCAACGGTGGAATAACCGAGAGTTCACAGAGAAGAACAGAGAAAACGTTGGAAAGCTTTTCCGATCAGAGATTTCACGGTCAAGAAAGCGACGAGATCGTTGAAGATAGCTTCAAGACCTCTGATACCATGTTAATCGAATAATCTTGCTAATTGATTTCATTGATCGTAAAAACTCAAAGTATATTACAAGAGTACTTTATATATGCGAAGAAATAAAGAAGAACATAAACCAATATAGATAACCGAAGAACATCAACCAATCTACATAACTGAGAAAATTGATTTTGAAATCTAAACCGAAATTGGTTTATTTCTAATATTGTCTCTACCTAATTAGTATAGAATATAAAATTTAGGTAGTAACATAAAATATACTCTTTAATCAACTCTGGTATGTTTTTGTTGAATCTAAACTTCTCTCAGTTGAGGTCCAAAAGACAGTACATTTCTCTAGTTTCTTTTTTTTTATATAAATATACTTGCTATGATATTTTGAAATTATTGAAATTACTACCTAAACTTATGAGGGTTTGTTGCCAAAAAAAATTCTTAAGAATTTTTTTTTTATTTTTGGTAATGAACATATATAAAAGAGTTTTTAGTTAAAAGCACAACGGATGTGCTTTTCTTTAAATGATTTAATACATTGACTAATATAATCTAACCAATAAATAAATATTGCAGAATACTAATGGTAAAAAATTAGGTCTGGGCATTCGGATCTTTATGTCAGGTTCGGGTTGGTTTTTTTTGGTTCGTGTCTTTTGGGTAAGAAAATTTTAGATCCATTTGATACCCGCTACAATTCCGGTTCAATGTCGGATCGGATCCATTCGGGTCTGATTCAGTTGGGTTTAAATTATTAAAAACCAAAAATACTCGTATACCCATATACCCAAAATTACCCGAGGATCCAAACTTGGAAACGGACCCAAAAACCTGAAAAATACCCATATACCCGATATATATTCGTTATATCCAAAAAATTACAGAAAATATTTTTAAAATAATCTAAAAATATTTTAAAACCCAAAAAAGTACCCGAGGACCCGGAACAAAACCTAAATCCAAATAACTATACCCGAGAATATCCATATATCTGAAAAACATTTCAGATACTTAAGAACTAATCGGGTATCCGATCATTCTGGGTAGGAACCGGATCCAACCCGATATCCATGAGTATGACAAAAATATCCAATATGGTACATTCGTTAGATTCGGACCTGGACCCGAACCTGTTTTTCCGGATCAATTTTGGTTTGGTTCTTTAGATCCGAGTATTATGCCCACCCCTAGGAAAAACTATCAAATTCATATAGGGAAATTTGGGTCTACAACAATTAAATACTTCCGTAATTTGAAAAATAACAACCGCAAAATTGTAGATCACTGTAGTCATATCGTAGCATATGTTGTGATGCAAATCTCTTTATCTCTTTTATAGCAAAATATACCTTTAAAGGTTTTCCTAAAAACCGTATTTCTTTTTTTTTGGTATACGGTAAATTATGTTGGGCCACAACTAGCTGGCCCAATAGTCAAATTCCTACATAATGTAGGCGGGGAGACTCGATCTTTGGTTATGCAAATGAGCTGCCTTATGTGGATTTACCGCCTGCCACTAGGCTAAGATCCATTTGCCTAAAAACCGTTTTTAAATGGTCAATTTCTTAATATTACTGTCATTTTGCCAATTTACCCTTTATATATATATATATATATATATAATATTTTGAAAGATCTTATATTTTGAAAGATAGAGAGTACTGTATTTAACTACTTGAAAGTTTTGTTAGGCATAGTAAACGGTGTGTCATCAGTAATTAAAGATTCGATTTTGATCCATCATTACCCATGCAGTTTTAAAGCTATCAAATATTAAGAAAAGTAATTCTAAAGTCAATAGTGGTTTTACTTTCCAGATTCGGTGGAAGAAGTATGTTCGGAATCTTTGAAGATCCACCGGAGTCTATCACCACTACATGCGGAGGTGGAAGCAGTATTTGGGGTAATGGAGGTGGTAGCGGAGTGCCAAGTCCAGGAGGTGGAAATATCGACAGACTGCGAAACGGTTTTCTCAATCATGCAGTACCCAGAGGAGTGGCCGACTTTCATTCCGTATCAGGAGGAGTTCCAAAGGCTCAGGTCCCGGTTCTTGACCTGCTTATTATCGGTTATCCCAAGACGCCTGAACCACAAAGCAGATGCTCTGGCTAAATTAGGAAAAGTGACGGGTTTGTATTCTAGTAGTGATTAGCTCTATCTATCATTGTCAAAAAAAAAAAAAAAAAGTCATTAATAGCTATTTACAATTAATAGGGTACATAAAATTACGCATAAATTGGTGAAGAATCAAATTTAAATATACATAAAGTTAATGACAAGGAGATAACGGTAGTCTGTTGATCTGAAGTATATACATTTAAATCTGAATGAATAATATTAAGTTTAACGATAGGAGAACAATAAACCACAAATAAAAACAAAGGATACATCAATCTAAATAAGATGATATGAAACTATCCAATTGATAAAATCAAAACCAATGTTTTAAGACCTATTTATCATCTTAGGAGTTTCCGAACAATATTCTGACAATATAATATTAATATTTTTTAGTTTAATTTA
>JAKUCM010000301.1:0-44989 GCA_023374145.1 Lepidium sativum | reverse complement strand
GCAAATAACAAAGACACCCAATATTTCTTCAATATTCTTTCTCATCAATGTTCGCTTATTCATGTGCTTTAGAAAGCTTCACTCCGGCATCCATAGGAATGTGAACCGAGTTACATCCTTTCATTGAACTCTCTTCAAGAATTCTTTTAGCATATCTTTCTTGTTTCATGATTATAAAAATCATCTCCTTGTATCACTTCAATACCTAAGTAATATGTAAGCTTTCCGAGATCACTCATCTCAAATTTAGATGACATATCTTTTTTTAAAAATAGTATCATATCTAAACGTGATCCCGTGACTAACAAATCATCGACATAAACAGCCACAAGTAGAAGATGTCCCTTTTCTCTCTTTAGGTGTATCGAAGACTCTTTAGTACACTTTTCAAACTTTGGTTCCTTGAGGATCAAGTTTAACTTTTTATTCCAAGCTCTAGATGCTTGCTTTAAGCCATTAAGTGCCTTATGTAACTTTTAGACCTTTTCTTCCTTCCCTTTTGTAATAAATCCCTCCGGTTGTTTCACATATACTTCTTCTTTTAGTTCTCCGTGTAGGAACACTGTTTTGACATCTAGATGATGTATCTCCCAACCATTTGAAGCTGCTAGTGCTATGATGAATTGAATGGTTTCGATTCTAGCTATGGATGCGAAAACTTCTTCGTAGTTGCTTCTGTGTTTTTGCACATACCCTTTTGCCACTACCCTTTCTTTGAATTTGTTTATACTCCCATCCGAGTTTCTTTTGACTTTAAAACCCCACTTCAAACCTATTGGTTTCACTCCGAGAGGTAAATCTACTAATGTCCATGTTTTGTTCGTTACTATGGAAGATATTTCGGCATCACAAGCATCTAGCCATTCTTTATCATCTTTGGCTTCTTCATAATTCCATGGCTCTTCGTTTATTACAATCAATAACTGTTCTATGTTATCTTCACTTAAGATAGCATAATCTTCTAAGTATCTTGGTGTTGTCTTTATCCTAGAAGATCTTCTCGGCAGCTCCTCTTGTCGAGTATCTTCCTCATCGGTTATCTCAACCACTTCTTTATTTTCTGTTTCTTTCTCAACCATGATCATATCTTCTTCTCCTATGTGATCAAGGTTATCTTGTCCGAAACTTATTGACCAAGAATTTTCGGTATCTTGAGTATTCCACCTCCAACTTCTATCTTCCACAAAAACGACATCTCGACTAACCACTATCTTTTGAGTCTTTGGATCAAGTAAACGATATGCTTTAGAATCGGTTTCAGTCCCTAAGTGAACTAGTTATTGGGTTCTATCATCTAACTTCTTTAGGTGAGGTGATTCTACCTTAGCATAACCAACACACCCGAATACACGGATATGAGCAAGACTCAGCTTCTTGCCTTTGAAGGCCTCATACGGAGTTTGGTCTTTCAATGCTCTTGTCGTTAATCGGTTTAGAAGATAAGTGGCATGCCTTACAGCTTGTCCCCATAGATAATTAGGCATGTTCATGTGTTTCAAGATACTTCTAACCATCTCCATCAAATTTCTATTTCTTCCCTCAACAACTCTGTTTTGTTGAGGTGAGTACGGTGCAGTGAAGTGCCTTCTAATCCCATGTGCTTCACAAAACGTTTTGAACTCGATGGACATAAATTCTCCCCCCTATCGGTTCTAAACGTTTTTAGAGTCACCTCACTTTCACTTTTAACCAATGTTTTGAAGCTTTTAAACTTCGTAAAAAGCCTCTCCTTTTCTCTTAACAAAATATCCACATATACCGAGAATAATCAGCAATTAGCACAAAAATATAACTATTTTGTGCAGCCGTTGATGGTGTGATCGGTCCACAAAGATCACCATGTATGAGTTCTAGCTTTTGTGTAGCACAAAACAAAGTAGATTTAGGAAACGATTGCCTTGCTTGTTTTCCAAGTAAACATGAGGAACATGTTTCCTTTTCCATTGTTAAATTAGGTAATCCTCTTGCTAGATTTTTCTTAACCATAATCTTCATTGCATCCACACCAATGTGACCTAACCTTGCATGCCACATCGAAGACTCATTCTCCGAAATCAATTGTAAGCATCTTGACGTTTTTACCTCCAATCTAATCTTTGTACAATCGATTTCTCGATCTTTTAGCTCTTACCACTACCCCACCACGTCTATCTAGCAAATACAAATATTCTCCTTTTATCTTGATGTCACATCCACACTCCATTGCTTGTCCAAGAATAATGATGTTGCTCTTTAATTCCGGAATATAATAGACATTCTTCAATACTTTTTCTTCTCCATTATCACCAAGAAAAATTATTGACCCTTTCCCTTTGATGTATATTCTAGAATCATCTCCAAACTTAACCTTTCCTAAGGCTTTCTCATCTAGTTTAGAGAAGAAATATCTCTGTCCCGTCATGTGATTACTAGCACCATTATCTAGATACCAATGTGTTGTCTCCAACATTCTCATACTTACATGTTTTGACATTCTTCTCATTAAGAAAAACCACCTCATGCATCATTAGGTCTTCGGCTTCTTCGGATTCATCTTGTTCATTCTCATATGTTTCTTGAAGCTTAAGGAGTCTATCCGGACAATGAGAGGCGTAATGACCTTTCTTGTCGCACCTATGACAATCAACTTGTGACCAATCCTTCTTGCTTCATCGTCCACCGCGTCCTCTTCCTCTTCCAGGGTATGAGTCTCCCTCGTCTATATTGGACCGTGAATCTGTATTGGTGTACAAGAGCTTTCCTTGATCCTCTTGTTGTTCCTCCTCATCACAAATCCGTTCTTCGTAAGCTTTCAATCTCCTTACTATGTCCTCAAAGTTTGTTTTGTTGAGATCTAGTACTTGTTCTAGGGCTGAAATGATGTGGATATACTTCTTCCTAGGTAGACTACTGAGAAAGTTTTTCACAAGTTTCGGCTCAGCAATATTCTCTCCAAGGGCAGGGGATTTCAATGACAACTCGGACAGCTTTCCGACAAATTCATCAATAGTGTCGGCTTCCCTCATCTTCATCCTATCAAAATCTGCCAACAATGTTTAAAATCTAGCTTCATTTATTCTTTTGGGTCCCACGTGCCTTGTTTTAATTGCTTCCCATACCTCTTTTGCAGTTCCTAGATCTCCGACTTGTAGAATTAGAGTCTCCGGGATTGATTGGAACAAGAGTGCTTTTGCCAAAACGTCCTTGTCTCCATCATATATATCCGACTCTATTATCTCCCAAACTTTATGAACACTAAGTGTTACCTTCATTCTTATTGCCCAAACCGTGTAGTTCGTGGTGCTAAGCATCATACATTGAACCGGGGAAGTAGGCACGTTCTCCTTCGGTTTGTTTGTTGTTGTTGCTAACTCAGACATAATTATCTAATGAACAAAAACTCGAACCTCCTATGTCGACAAACTCTCTCAGTTTTCGATCCCCTTCTTTTCCCGTTCCAACACACTTCATTTAGAACGTAGACCTTGTTGTGGTGAAAAGACTATCGATTCCAAGTTATGTTTAATTCAATAATGATCTTTATACCAATTTATTGAAATAAACAAGTATGCAAAAGATTTCTTAAAGACTCACTCTTTATTAGCTTAAGAAAATTGCTCAAAACTTAAACTCTCAAGCACAATAGTTTCTCACTAAAAACATATGTCACACTTTGACATTTTATTTATAGATTTAGACAAGATCATATCTCTAATAGGATATTCACTAATAACTAGATAACTCCTAGATATAACTAACTTGTCATTATCTCTTCAATTGCTTTTTCTTCAAGTTAACTTGTTCTTCAAGGTTGCTTTTGATTTAACTTGTTCTAGTTACGAAGGCAGAAAAGCTTTTGAAAATTTAAATTTTCAACTACAGAAACAACTTACAGTTCCTTAAGGTTTACTAGTCTAGCAAGAGTGCTAGGCAGGCTTCCTGAAAATTGATTGGAAGAAAGAAACCTGCAAAACACATTTATATAAAGAAACAAATTATCAAAACTGATTGCATTTAAGATGAGTGCAAAGACACAGATCGTCTTACAATATTTCTAGGTTGGTCAAGTTACCAAGCTCATCAGATATAGGACCAGAGAATTGGTTGCCCTCAACCCCATAATTTTGATCACATTACTGAAACATTAGGGTTATTCAAAAGGCAAGTGAAGTATATATAACCAGAGATGGAGAATAGACAGTACAAGCCTTTTAGATTCTTGAAGTTGTGTAACCCAGCTGGTAAATTCCCAGACAACTAATTCATAGACACCGAGCTGCGAGAAAAGTCAGAGTTACTCACAAATCATGAAGATGAAGGATTGAAATAGAGGCAGGAGGAGGGAAAGAAAGCTAACACTAAAGTCAAGTTTGGCAATGAAGCCCACTCCACGGGGATTGTGCCCGAAAGGTAATCTTGCTGTAAAATGCTGCAAAGAAGACCAAACGGTCAAATCTACTCTTTACATAAGACTAATGAGGGATTTTTTATATAGATTCTGCGTGATAGAACTTACATTGACCGGAGATGTCGAAGTTTGGCCAATTCAGGTGGAAGTCAGGTTGCTGTTGAAGCTACCATCACAACGAATGGTGTTGTTCGTCTTCTTCGGATTCCAGACAACTTCTTCTATGATCGGTAGAGTTTGTGAAAGGCAAGGATCTTCATGACATAGTTTAATTGTCGTTACCCCAAGTGTAGTGGCTATCTCCTCAAGCGCATTCACTGCACAAATTATCAGAAAAATATGAAATGTTGACCTTTGATATTAGAATATTTAATCTTGCCATTTAATATACATTCATCTAGAGGTATAGCCGGTGAATTAGATGTTGTTAGAGTCACGAAGAAGCTTGTGATGATGGTTAAGAACAGAAAATGAGCTGAGAAGATGGTCGACATTATCGATGAAAAGAAATATTTTGTATGAGTATCTGTTTGGTTTGTCACACTACTAACAAGGAGTGTCATATAAAGGGATATATTACTGTACTAACCATTTAGAATTCCTTTTTCATGTGGAGGGAATGTTTTTTAGTCAACAATTGAATCGATAAAATCTGATTCATAACACAAAATATTTTTTTTAATTCCCTTCTACGTGTAGTTGGAATGAACCATTCATAATTTTTCTAAAATCTTACATATATAATATTTGATATAAATTTGTTATAAGAAAAAAAAAAGTAACTTACAAAATTGTTATAGTGTGGCTCTACTTGCTAAATAGCTGTCGAGACTACAAGATCGCCTGAATTCAATCCTGATTAGAGGGTTACAGGGATGTTATTACAGGGAGTAGGATTCCTTAAAACCTAAAAGATTATACTCTTCATTTTATTTGGTTGGTGAAACATCATATCAGCATGTTCCTTAGTTCTGTAAGAAATAATTAAAAGAATAGAGAATGGAGACATAATTAGAGTCTGAGATGTATCATGAATTACAGATCATATCTTGGATTTATGAAAGATGAAAAACTATGAAAACATTTGCCAAGGATGTTTTCATTAATCAAGAACAAAAATTGGGGTTTCGAAGACGATTAGATACCGTCCTAGTCTCAACCATATATGATGCCTACCAAATATCTACGGATGTTGCTTTTAGAATCATGTTGGCACCTTATGAGAAATCAAAGTTTTTTGGTTCTCAAAGGAAGTATGGGCATCAGACCAAATATTTACTTGGATATAAAAGTTTAATTTTTGATAGATTTTATATTTTAAAAAAATGGAGGCAGGTGCTTATTAAACAATTGCTCATTTTTCACGATGCAAAATTAATCTTAGGAATTCATATCCCTCGTACGAGAATGATAGATTAGGTTGGCATTTTACTAAGACAAGATTTTACACGGTGAAGTCATGTTATTGGGTTGAATGTAATATATATCTAACTTTACGATATGGGGTCTTATGGACCGAATATCCAGGCACTGCAAAAACAAGTATGGAAAATCAAGGCCCTCGGAAAGTTAAACATTTTATTTGGTACTCTTTCAGGACATATTGTGGTGAAGTCAAACCTATCGGAACGAGGCATTAATTGTGATGAAATTTGCAATATATATATGGTGCGAAAAATGAGATAGTGAACCATGTCTTGTTTGAATGTCCACTAGCCATTCAAGTGTGGGCTTTTTCTAAGATCTCATCGAGACTTGACTTCCCATGATCTTCCTTATTCACTAACATAGATCATTTACTATGGAGGATTCCTAAGACAGAGGACACTAGAAGTTTCTCCTGAATTTTATGGCATATGTGGAAAGCAAGAAACAAAAATGCATTCTCAAATATTTATAAGGATCCGCGAGATTTAGTTCAAGCGGCAGAGCTCAAAACAACATTCTGGGCGAAAGACGAGAAGAGGACCATTAGTTCAGTGGCAAACAGACCTATATAGTCATAAGACTGAGAGACTATTCGGCCTCTAACGACTTTTCCCGCTTTCACATGCTATATAGATGTATAGTGATACATTCTGGAAGGATTCAAATATATACATAGGACATGGTTTTGACGAAGTCAACATGGGAGCCCAGAGTCTAAGAAGAAGTACTTCCTCATTGCACTCCAAATTCGAAGCACTCCTCCGGACCATTACATGCCTTATCTCATTATAGATCTCGGAGGTAGAGTTTATAGTAGACTGCTCGAAGCTCAAAAATATGATCGAGGAACCGTCTGACTGGCATGACTTTTAGCCATACCTTGCAAACTTTTCTCGACTTAGGAGTTTGTTCGAGGATTTCTCCTTAATTTTAATACCTCGTGTTCTGAACCGAAAAATAGATTATTTGGTTCGCAGTGTTAGAGGGTTACTCATGAAATTTATTTGATGATATCACATATTTATTAAAAATAGTATACATTTATTATAATAGTTATTACAGATTCAGGGTGTAAACAGTTATTGCTGAATTTTGTAGAATATGAAATCTAGTAAAAAAAATTATTTTTTTATATGAAATCTAGCATTATTACTTAGAATCAAATGATAAAAGCTGAATCTTGCTAAATGTAGAATCTAGCGGGAATTCTTTTTTTAAAGTAAAAAATAATTGATATTTTTTCAATTGAATAACTAGATGATATTTTTTAAAATTCTCTGAAATAACTATCTAATATTTTAAAATTTAAAAGATTCTATAAAATCTAAATCATTATAAAGTCATGGCTAATATTTTTGTTAGTATATATATATATATATATATATATATATATATATATATATCGGCTGATCATTGCATATAGGTTTAAAAAAAATAACACGACTATAAAACTTTGTCCATATATCAAACTTTATCGTGAAATTCTTGGTTTTGGAGATGTATTATTGTTTTAATAGCTAAATCTTTTGAGCATATTTTTACCATAGTTGTACCCAAACTTTATTTAAATTATATGAAAGTAAATTAAATTGGAATCGACTAAATATCCGAAGAGGGTCTAGATCTCTGTATATCTAAAATACCCTAAAACATAATTCTTTTTTTCTCAAGTTGATAATATATTAGAGACTTTAAAAAGGTAACAATAGAGATAGAATACTACTAAACCATAAGCCAACTCTATAACAAAGCGGGAGAGAGCATCAGTCTTCTCATTCAAAGATTGTGGGTTTACATAAAGAGAGAAAGAGCGGAACAATGATTTTAATATGAGAATCTCCTCTTGATACGTCTGAAATGCTGACCACTCTTCTGGTTGCGTCAAAATTTTGAGAACTTCGGTAAAATTTGTTGCAATTTCCACCTCTAACAATTGGAGAACAAACAATGATATCATCGCCCGAAGCACTGCTTTAACCTCCGAGTGCAGCGCAGATAGGCTACGCTTGATTTTTTGGGCTCTTATCCATCCTCCCTCTACTAAATCTGGGAAACAAATTCATCCTAGACTATAATATAAATCGGAGCTCTTCCACGAACTGTCAACAAACCATATGTATCATGTGAATCATGGGTGGCTAATCATTGGAACTGCAACCTCTGACTACACCAGAGCTGTACTAATTTTTCCTGGTTTAGGGCTTCTTGACTTTATTCTTCCTGCATTGAGCCACTTTGAAGTCAATGCTTCTGCTTGTGTCAGCATTCATAAGAGGTCATTATGTGCTTTCCAAATGTACTAGAGAAGCCAAGGAAAAAGACATCTACTCGATCTGGGATTGTCCAGATGATAATCCAGATTATACCAAATCTAGTTTCTTGAAAGATATCAATAGCAGACGAAATATGTGACAGAGACAAATTTTGAATTGACAATGGAGATTCAAAGAGATCATGGTTTATTGTCTCCGCATCCGCTCCAAATGTGGAACATTGAGGGTCACATCAAAAACCTCGATTAATCAGATTATTCTTTACAATTGTACAACCTGACAGGCTTGTCATATAAAATGTTTAATTTGAGGGGACAATAAATCTTCCATATTTTTTCTTGGAAGGCCATGAATTTTGGCCCTTGTCTCCTCACCGCAAGTAATAAAAAAAATTTCTTGGTATGTGTCATGGTAGTGATTGGGCCACAGTCTGGTGGGCCAAAGTTCGCGAAGATTGGGTTGGTTTTAGGTCCATCTGGGATCTGCTCTCTTTAGGCCATGAAGACAAACGAAAATGGGCTTCTATTTGCTATTTTTGGTGAAGTCTTGGGCTGTGGTTTGCAGTCTTCTACTTCCTGCAATAAGATAGTCAAATGTCAAGTTCAAGATGGAGACAGAGGAGGTTGAAGTCAAGTCATGAGTATTTTGCTTACATAAGATGTTATTTGGTTGTACTTAAGAGATAGAGGTGAGTTGAAATCGAGTAGGAGAGTGAGAGATTCTTACTTGGGGGTTTTTCATTTTCTTCATTTTTTCTCTTGGGGTTGTGCGTGAGTGTTGAGCTTTGTTCTTGGATCTTTGTAACATGAACCTCTTATCTTCATATTAACCTTGAGAACTGGTTGAAGTTCTCCAAGATGTACCAAGGTCTCTTTGACCTTGGGAACTTGTAAATCTTCTTGTCTTCTTGAATTCTTTCAACCTAAAAAACAAATCAACCATAAGTTTCGGTTAGTTTATCAATAGTGGTATCAGAGCTTTGTTACGAAGGTGGAAAGGAAAAGTGAAAACTTGCAGTAGGTCTTACCTGAATCATGTTGGAACCTACACAAAGAAGATTTGAAGTCGAAAAGTTTGATGGGGAAGGAGACTTTACTCTGTGGAAACATAGAATTTTGGTCAGCTTGAGATCTTGGGTTTTGGTTCTCTTCTCAAGCCAAAGCCACCTATAAAAGAAGGAGAAAACTCAGATCCTTTGTGGGCACAAAAGGATATAAGAGTAAGAAATCTTCTGGGTCATTGTTTAACTGACTCTATTTTAAGAAAGGTTATGAAAGAACCTTCAGAGTGTGATATGTGGAAGGCTATGGAAAATGAGTATCAAGCTCAGACGCTTCCAAACAGGTTCTATTTGAAGTAGAGATTCTTCAGCTTCAAAATGTTGGAAGATTAGAGTCTGGACAAAAACCTGGACAACTTCAACAAGTTAGTACTAGATCTATCTAGTGTAAATGCTGAAATGACAGAGGAAGATAAGGCTGCGATACTCATTAATAGCTTACCTAAGAAGTATAATCACCTGGTGCACACACTGAAGTACAGTAGCAACAAGGATACTATCAGTACCAAGGAGATTATCAGAGCAGCTTACTCAATTGAGCTTGAGCTTAAGTTAAAGTGTCAGATAGCTTCTACGTCTGCAGATGAATGGTTGTTTGTACAAGAAAGAGGTAGATCTGAAAAGAAAAGTTGGTCAAAAGGTAAATCAATTAGCAGAAGCAAATCCAGATCTAAAAAGAAAAGAACTTGCTGGTCATGCGGTAGTGAAGATCACCTTAAAAGGGATTGTACGAAGAAGAATCAATCAGGAAGTTCTCAGAAAGGTGAAGCTAGCATGGCTCAAGCTCAAGAAGTCGAACCCTTAATGCTGACTGCAACACAACAACAAGGAAGAGAAGGATGGGTACTTGATTCTGGGTGCTCTTATCATATCACTTACAGAAGAGATATGATGTTTGATGTAAAGCATGTTGATGGTGGAAAAATACTGATGGGAAATGACACCTATTGTGAAATCTCTGCAATAGGAAAAGTCAAATTAGTTAATCATGATCAATCAGTAATCATTTTGACTAATGTGAGGTATTCTTCAATAGCCAGAAGAAATCTTATCTCTTTAGGACAACTGGAGTCACTTGGATGCTGGTTCAAATCTCAAAACTTCAGACTTCAAGTATTCAAAGGAGATAGAGAAGTGCTTGCAGGAAATTATCGGGAAACACTCTACCTTTTGGACGGGAAAGCAGAATTGGAGCAGGTTAATGCAGCAGTTGAAAGTCCAGACAAGACTACTCTGTGGCACAGCAGATTAGGCCACATGAGTGAAAAGAACCTGCAATGATTGGTTGAAAAGAATCTGCTTAGTCGTGAAGATATTTCAGAGTTGAAACAATGTGAACTCTGTATTATGGGAAAATCACACAAGTTGTCATTCAAGAAGGGAAAGCATACCTCAAAGGACATACTTGAGTATGTCCACTCAGACTTGTGGGGCTCTCCACACGTAACTCCCAGCTTGGGAAAATGCAGGTACTACATTTCTTTCGTAGATGATTATTCAAGGAAAACCTGGATTTATTTCTTGAAAACCAAAGATGAAGCCTACACAAAATTTGTGGAATGGTTAGCACTAGTTGAAAATCAAAGTGGCAAACGACTCAAAGTTCCAAGGACAGATAATGGGTTAGAGTATTGCAACACAATATTTGATGACTACTGCAAACAAAAGGGGATTATAAGGCACAAAATTTTTCCTTATACACCCCAACAAAACGGTGTAGCAGAGAGGTTAAATCGGTCTATACTTGAGAGGATTAGAAGCTTACTTAGTGAAACTGGACTTGGAGAGCAGTTCTGGGCAGAGGCTTCTTCCATTGTGGTGTATACTATGAACAGAACTCCATCAACTCCTTTGGATTTTCAAATACCTGAAGAGTTATGGTCAGAAAGAAATATCGAATTAAATCTTATGAAAATATTTGGTTGTTTGGTCTACTACTATATTAATCAAGGGAAGTTGAAACAAAGGGCAAAGAAGGGAGTGTTCATGGGCTATCCTCAAGGGGTAAAGGGTTACAGGATTTGGAGTTGTGATGACAGTAAATGCATTGTAAGTAAAGACGTGGTGTTTAAAGAAGATATCCTATACAAAGATATAGGAAAACTGACTGAAGTAGATGACAAAAATGTATCAATGAAAGCTAAGAGAAGGGTTACCTTTCACTTACCTGATGACGTAAAAGATTGTGAGACTTCTGAAGATCAAGCATCTTCTTCCCAGAGTCCTACAAGTTCTCCACATGATCAAGATGGAGTTACCAAAGAACCTGAAACAGAAGAAGATGAACTTGTCAACTATCTACTTGCAAGAGATAGAAAAATAATAACAAATGTACGAGCACCAAGCAGATATATTCATGCAGATGTTGCTGTGTATGCTCTGATTATGTCACAGGTTATGAATCTCGAAGAACCTCAGAACTACAGTGAAGCTATGAACAGCAAAGACAGAGTAAAGTGGAATGCAGCTATTAAATATGAGATGGAATCTCTGAATAAGAATCATACCTGGATTCTCGTACCAAGACCAAAGGACAAGAGAGTCATCGGCTGCAAGTGGATCTTCAAATTGAAATCTGGAATTCCTGAAGCAGAAAAACCAAGATATAAAGCAAGAGTAGTTGCTAAAGATTTTTCACAAGTAGAAGGGATAGATTATCATGAAGTATTTGCCCCAGTTGTTAAACACATAACAATTAGGCTTGTGCTTTCTATGGTAGTTTACTTGGATCTAGAATTAGAATAGTTGGACGTTAAGACAGCTTTTCTACATGGAAATCTAGAGGAAGAGATCTATATGGAACAGCCAGAGGGTTTCAGTAATGAGGATCAGGTTTGTCTACTTAAGAAGTCTTTGTACAGGTTTAAACAAGCTCCTAGACAATGGCACTTGCGTTTTGACTGTTTCATGAAATCTCTAAAGTATACCAGAAGCAAGTCAGATCCTTGTGTGTACTACAAGTGCTTGAACAGACAAAACTATATCTATTTGCTCTTATATGTAGACGACATGTTAATTGCAGCAAAGACATGAATGAGATTTCAAGATTGAAGATGGCTCTGAGTAATGAATTCGAGATGAAGGATCTAGGTAATGCAAGAAGGATTCTAGGAATTGATATCACAAGAGACAGAACAAAAGGCATTATTCGACTATCACAGCAAGGGTACCTGGAAAAGGTCCTAAGGAATTTCAATATGATGGACTCAAGATCAGTATTGACTCCTATGGGTACTCACTTTAAGCTATCTAGTACAAAGGTAGATTAAAGAGAAGAAGCTGAAGCTGAGATGGAGAATATACCTTATGCAAGCGTTGTGGGGAGTCTAATGTACTCCATGGTTGGTTCAAGGCCAGATATAGCACATGTAGTGGGTCTAGTGAGCCGGTTCATGAGTTGTCCGAGTAAAGAGCACTGGTCAGCTGTGAAGTGGATCTTGCGATACATTAAGAACACAACAGAGTTAAGCTTGACTTTCACAAAACTGAAAGAATTGAAAGTTAGAGGCTATTGTGACAGTGATTATGCCTCAGATCTATAAAGGAGAAGCTCGATTACCGGATATGTTTTTCAAGTGGGTGAGAACACGGTCAGTTGGAGATCCGGTCTTCAGCAGGTTGTAGCTCTGTCGACGACTGAAGCGGAGTATATGGCTCTTGCTGAAGCCGCCAAAGAAGCTTTGTGGTTGAAACGAATTGTCACCGAACTAGGCTTTGCGCAGGGTCAGGTTGGAAGTTTCTGTAATTCGTAGAGTGTGATTTGCTTGGCGAATAACAGTGTGCACCACGAGCGTACAAAGCATATCGACAATCAATTTCACTTCATTAGAAATGAAATCGAACAAAGAACTCTAAAAGTATCTAAGGTGAACACAAAGGAAAATCTGGCAGACTTATTAACAAAGTCGGTACCGGTAAAGAAATTTCAGGAGGGATTAAGAGATTTGAAGGTGCTTGCGCACCACCACTAGGTCAGGAAAGGAAGAAGAGAGCTAGGGTTCCGGCAAGAAAGAAAAATTGCCGGAAAGGACTAGAAGAGGAAGAGTCTTCTAGTGAATCGAGACGATGACCTAATCAAGATGGAGATTGTCGTGGTAGTGATTGGGCCACAGTCTGGTGGGTCAAAGTTGGTGAATATTGGGCTGGTTTTAGGTCCATCTGGGATTTGCTCTCTTTGGGCCATGAAGACAAACGACAATGGGCTTTTGTTTGCTATTTTTGGTGAAGTCTTGGGCTGTGCTTTGCAGTCTTCTACTTCCTGCATTAAGATAGTCAAATGTCAGGTTCAAGATGGAGACAGAGGAGGTTGAAGTCAAGTCATGAGTACTTTGCTTACATAAGATGTTATTTGGTTGTACTTAAGAGATAGAGGTGAGTTGAAATCGAGTAGGAGAGTGAGAGAGTCTTACTTGGGGGTTTTTCATTTTCTTCATTTTTTCTCTTGGGGTTGTGAGTGAGTGTTGAGCTTTGTTCTTGGATCTTTGTAACATGAACCTCTTATCTTCATATTAACCTTGAGAACTGGTTGAAGTTCTCCAAAATGTATCAAGGTCTCTTTGACCTTGGGAACTTGTAAATCTTCTTGTCTTCTTGAATTCTTTCAACCTAAACAACAAATCAACCATAAGTTTCGTTAGTTTATCAACAGTATGATATCATGATCGTACAGAGTAGCGACCTGTCTTAGAAAAGTGCTAACCCCATGAATCGAATCTTCGACTCTGTGATGAAGTAATACTCATAATTAATTGAACATCTTCAAGGGATAAATACTGTTGAAGGATTGGTACACGCCAAGACCTAGAACTCGCATCAATAAATTAGTCAATAGTCAAGTCCCGGAAAATCTCCTGACTTAAACTTGTCGTATATATGGGGGCTACATCAGAGATCCATGGGTCTCTCCAGACTGATGTTGATCGCCTATCTCTAGTCTTACGAATTATACACTTACTAACCGAAGTTTTCGCTGAAGAGATATTCTGCCAATCGTAAGACGGGTTTGAATTTGGTGTTGCCCTCATTAGACATGTATTTTTATAATATGTTTATTTAATTACTTTTGCAATTAATAAATTTAAAAAAATCGATTAACCGTCAAACTTGTTTGGCTAAGAAGGATGAATTAAAGTCATATAAGGTTAGAAATCATAATCTTCTTTTTGACTTTGGTTTACATATTTCTTTCGCTACTTCGGGTGAATCCTTAAAATACAATTATATGTCTAACAATTATTTATTTCTGAAATTATATTTCTAATTAATTAAATATGTTATTAATTCTTATTTACATAATAGTAGTATTCTCTATATTGTATGCATAATATACAAAACAATTAAAGGAAAGAATTATAAAAGGAGAACCAATCGATCAAATGTCAAAAAGTATGTGGAACAAATATTAATAAAGTAATTAAAAGATAACGGAATTTGTGGAAGAAAAATGAATTATAGTAAACATGATTGGTAAGTTGTAACTGAGGAATGGAAAAAGTTGTGGAAACAAATTTGTAGATTAATATAATAAAATAAGTTTGTGGTAATTAGGACTGCGATTTTAGGTATTACGAATCGGTTCGGTCGAAAAATTCGGGTTTTGGGTAGTACCTATTGAAATAAGTTTATAGCCTCTCCTTCTACTTCAGTTCTCACACGTTTCATCGACAAAACAATCCGCACTCTCTCCACTATTGTGCTCCTCATAGGCATTATGGCCTTATGAAGAGATGGTTCCAAGTGACAATGAGTTGAATAGCATATTTTAAAAATTCTTTAGAACATATTGAATTTATTCTTTACATCTTATTTTACTGTAAATATTTTTTTCGTTGATCAACAGATTTTACATTTCAACAAAAGAAACATTAAATAAATTTATAGTCGACAGAATAATATAAGTGTGAAGATATTATAAAAATAAGTTTGCAGTGAAACAAAAATGAGTTGGTGGTAAGTGGTAACTACACAGAATGAATATTTTTAATATTATATTAGTTAAATAGTTATTTTACAACAAATTTAAATCATTATCCTCACAACTTATGACTAAAGATTAATTAAAATGTGAGCGTTACTTTTATTTTGTAAGTTTCTTAAAAAAATTCTTAATTTTTTTTCAGTATAGTGATTAAGAAGATCCAACTAATAACTCTGGTATCGAAATTTGATTATTCACTATTACACGTGTTAAAGATCAAACAGAATTTTAGAAATTGAATTTTAAGAATCGGATTTTAGGTTATAGATCATTTTTATTAATTAAGTTGTTGATATTAAAAAAAAAAGTCGTTTTGGGTCGTCCGGTGCTTTCCATATTCGACCAGAAGTTGGAGGTTGATGTGAAATTTGGAATTGTAGACAAATCCGTGACTATAAATATTTATTTGATTTATGATTTTTTGGATTTTATAGAATTAATTCCAACCCAGTTTTAAACGTTTAGAGGTTTCATCACCCGTTGGGTCACAATCAGCAGAATGGATCAAATGGATTGTTCAATGAGGCCATATTTAATTTAAACGAGGTAGTTGTCAAAAGCAAATAATGACATCAAGTGAACCAGGTTACACACTTCTGGTTCTCACTATAAAATAAGAAAACGTATAAAGCACGCAATGTTCGTTGGCTCATAATAATGCAATGGAATAGTCGAGTAAACTAATTTAAAAGCTGGAATTACAAACAAAAACAATGTCTATGCTATTTTCCAAAAATACTTGTTGCGTATGTCATCGCCGTGCACTCCAGGGTTGAGATCATCTATTCTATGATATTCCTTATGTTGTTGTCAATGTTTTTTTCAATATATGTACACCATAATTGAAAACAAAAAGAATATGTAGTTTGCAGAGAACTTTTTGTATTTCTTTTTAAGTTAAAATGTTCTTGGATACAAGGATGAGCTTATATAGAAGTTAAGTTAAAATGTTCTTGGATACCTAAGCCAATACATCAATACAGCTTGTCTTTTCATTATTACAACATAGGGATTGAAGTAGGACCTGGATTTTGTATTTTTAAGTCTCGAAGGAGTGAAGAAATCCAGGTTAACTCGGCTGCAGTTTCAGCTAAAACTCTGTATTCAGCTTCGGTGGAAGACCTTGAGACTGTTGGTTGTCGTTTAGCACACTAGGACACTAAAGTAGAGCCAACAAAAGTGCAGAAACCAGTGGTGGAACGTCTGGTGTCTTTACAACCAGCTCAATCACTGTCACTGAATGCAGAAACTGAAAGATTATCCAATTTCCTGAGATGTAGACCAAATGCAGTTGAACCTTGAACATACCTGAGAATGCGTTTGAGAAGAGCCCCATCAGATACAATTGGAGCATACATTCGTTGGCAGATGAAGTTGACAGAGAATTGCAAGTCAGGTCGGGTAAGTGTCAAGTATTGTGACTTGCCAGCAATGCTTCGAAAAACTGTTGGTTCAGGAAACAGATCAGCTCCATTCAGAGTTTTATCAAGCCTTAGTGGTAATGGTGTATCCATAGGCTTACAGGATTCCATACTTACTTGACAGAGAATCTCTTCTGCATACTTTTGTTGATGCAAAAACATTCCAGTATCATGTTGTTCAACTTGAATTCCAAGAAAATAGTGAACAGAGCCGAGATCCTTCATGGAGAAGTTGGAGTTGAGAGTTGCAATGAGATGTCTGAATAGTTTAGGATTGCTTCATGTTAAGATGATGTCATCAACATATAGCAGTAAGATCAATGTCTCAGCATTATGATGATAAACAAACAGAGAAGGATCTGCTGTGATGCAGATATATGCATATTGAATGATGAAAGTGATGAACTTATCAAACCATGCCCTGGGTGCTTGCTTGAGTCCGTAAATGGCTTTGTCAAGCTTGCAGACATATGAAGGATATTGTGGATCTTGAAAGCCTGCAGGTTGAGTCATATAGATATCCTCATACAGATCACCATGGAGAAATGCACACTTGACATCAAGCTGAGTTAAGACCAGTTCTTAGTTGCTGCAATCCCAAGAACGGTTCGAATTGTTGAAGTTCTGACCACTGGCTGAATGTTTCCAAGTAATCGCCACCTTCTTCTTGATCATAACCCTTGACAACTAGTCTGGCTTTAAACTTATCTGTTGTTCCATCTCCTTTGAGCTTAACTCGAAAAAGCCATTTCCAGCCTAGTATATGCATATTTGTTGTTGCAAGAACCAAGTGACAAGTAGAATTTGATTTTTGATCTGCAATTCCAGCGAGCATCTTTCAAGGTAGTTTTAACAGTTTTTGGTGTTGTTTCTTGATTTGAAATGGTGAGTAACACATACCTAGGATTTGGTTTCCTGATACCAGACTTGGATCTTATTGCCATTTGATGAACATTTGTTGTGATAGGTTCAACAGAAGAAACATGTTTAGTATTAAGAGTTGCTTCAAGAGTTGCATCTGCAGCTGCAGCAGCATCATTAACTTGTGCTTCAGGATTTGTATCAGCATTGTGTTCTTTATCTGTTTCTGAAATCTCTTGCGGTTCTAGATTGTCTAGTGTAGGAATTGTATCCTCAACATTCTCCATATCTGAAGGTAACTCTGCAGCATGTGTAACTATTTATGTTTCTGTTGTGACTTGCGCAGGTAATGCAAGCTGCAAGGCAGCTGCAGAGTCTGGAGATGGTGATGGCAAGAGAATTGGTGTTGATGGTCTAATATTGGTAAGGTTTTCCAATGAAGAATCAGCAATTTCTGATTCATAAGTAGCCATTTGCCATGCTCGTAGCAAAAAAGTAGTTTACTTTGGCTGGAGATGCTTATACTTATCAGTAAATGGAAATTGCTTCTCATCAAAGATGACATGACGATTCATGTATACCTTACCAGTAGGTGGATAAAGAAATACACACTGTAAGGATCTTGGTTCTAGCTTGTGAGCAGTATATGGTTTGAGACAGGGATAACAATTGCTTCCAAACACCCTCATAGCTGAGTAAGTTGGTTTGTCTTGATGCAGAGTTTCATAAGGGATTTTAAATTTATGAGCAGCAGATGGTAATAGATTGATGATGTAATTTGCAGTATAGAAGGCCTCTACCCAGTACTTGAGGGGAACGTGACTGTGAAATAGCATGGCCAAGCTGAGTTCCACCACATGTCTATGTTTACGTTCAGCTACTCCATTTTGAGCTGGTGTGTAGGGACATGAAATCTTGTGTTTGATACCGCAATTTGTCAAATGAGATGTAAACAGATTACTGGTAAACTCTCCTCCTCCATCACTTTGAAATACTTTAATCTTCTTGTTAAAGTGATTTTCAACTTGTTTTTGAAACATGAGAAAGACACCATAGAAATCTGATTTTAATCGAAGCGGGAAAAACCAACTGAATCTTGAAAAGTCATCCACAAAGACCACATAGTACTTGAATCCTTGTACAGAAGAAACAAGGGAAGAACCCCAAAGATCACAGTGAATTCTAGCTAATGGTTCATAGGTAACTGAATCTGACAAAGAAAAAGGTAAACTTAAACTCTTCCGCATCTGACAAGCTCCACAAATGGAGGATGTGATGCTCTGATTTATAGATATAGCCTTGTTTTGTGTAGATGTTGAAGAATCTATTGATTTGCATGACCTAAGTGATGGTGCCAAATGTGATCGGAAGTGGACTGTTATCGAGATGAGTAAAAGGTCTTGAAATCTTGATTCTCCAGCACGTACAACCCCTCACGTCTTGGTCCATGGGTGAGTACTTTCTTTGTTTCCAGATCCATAACACTTACCTTTAAGCATCAAGGATAATCCTCACGCAACTTAGAGACAGATAGAAGTGATTTCTGGATTGATGGACAAACCAGAATATCATTAAGTAGTAAGCTACATGTGGAAACAGAGAGATTAGTAGATCCAATATGAGGGATATGTAAGAAATTACCATCTGCAACCATTAAGTTTTTAGCGCCATGATATGGAGTTGTGTTTGTGAGCTTATCAGGGGCTGCAACAATGTGAGACGTTGCACCAAAATCTGGAAACCACTCTCTTTCTGAACTGTCTAAGATTTTAAGAGCTGCTAAGGTCTGAGGAAGCTCATCACCTTGATAATTATTGTCAAATCTGCTCCAACACTTTAGAGCAATATGACCTGTTTTTCCAGATATTTGACAAATGGGTATGGAGCTGTTGTTGTTATTAGAGGGCTGTGAAGAGACCTGTTGAGGAAGTCCTCTACCACGTGAAGAATAACCTCTTCTTCCTCTGTTACTGCCATTGTTAGAGTTTGATCCACGACCTCTGTTGGCTGAGCTGTAAAAGCACTGATTTTCAGATTCTGCCTTGTGACTGTGAAATGCCATATGAGGAGATATCTGAGTAACTTCTTCATAGGTTTGCAGCCTTGAGTCAAAGCCACTAACTTCAGATATAACATCATTAAAGGAAAAACTTGAACTTTTTGATAGAGAGTGTTGAATAACAGCACACACTGGATCATACTCTCGTCCAAGACCAGTAAGGAAGTTGAAGATCTTCATGGATTCAGCAACAGGTTCACAAATGGAGCTGGGTTGATCACACGCAGCTCAAAATTCTCTGCAGTATTCTGAAAAGGTTTTACTTTTCTTGGTCATCATTTGAAGCTTCCTTCTTAGCTCAAAAACTCGTGACAGAGAGCTCTTATTGAAGTTTTCAGCAAGAAAATTCCAGATTTCATGAGAGGTAGAGAAGCTGACTACATATCCAATAACTTCTTCAGAGAGAGTTCCGAAGATCCAAGAGCGAATCAACTGATCTGTGCACTCCCAGGCTTCAAATTTTGGATTTGGAAATTTTGATAAAGTATCTCCTTGACGAATGGAGATAGTAGTCGGAGGTTTAGCTTCTCTTCCAGTGACAAATCCCATAAGTTTCTGGCTTGAAAGGAGAGACTCAATTTGCGGCTTCCATAACAGATAGTTTTGATTTGTTAGCTTAGTAATTGAACTTGTGATGTGAACATGACTTGGAAAGGGATAAGGATCGAAAACTGCTTCCATTGTACCTGTTAAGGTTACAGCATCTCTGATACCATAAAAACAAAAAGAATTTGTAGTTTGCAGAGAACTTTTTGTATTTCTTTTCAAGTTAAAAGGTTCTTGGATACAAAGAAGAACTTATATAGAAGACTCCAAGTACCTAAGCCAATACATCAATACAACTTGTCTTTTCATTATTACAACATAGGGATTGTAGTAGACCAAATCTGTTTTTCAGAGATGTGCAGGAGCTTGTACAGAAGGTTGTTGGTGTTGCAGGTTTAGGTTGAATGTCACTTTCATTAGGTAGCTTCCTTTGACTAACTTTGATGGGCTTATATGTTGCTGAGCCCAATGTTAAATGGATCTGCTTTTGAGCTGCAAAAACCGATTGTAATCCATTGTTTTTGTTGTTATGTTGTTAATAATATTGTTGAATTTTGCCGAGGACATGTGAGATAGTAATAGTGTTTCTCACAAAGTTAAAACCTTTGTTAGATTTAATGGAATGGTGGGATAAATAGCCACTAAGTCAGTTGGTCGGGGAAAAAAAAAATTCTTGATTTCCTTTCTTTTTTCTAATTGAAGGTTTTTATTGGGTCGTCGGTGACTGTAGTCTGTATAGTGTAACCGGTCCAACATAAATAGAGGTTCATAAAAAGATTGATGTTTCATGTCGCCTTCTATATTTGGTTGATTAGTTTTACAAGCCTCAATCAACACCAAATCCCATCTAATTTCAACAGCTTTTGAGTTAGAGAACAAATATATGTAATGCTGCAAGTTATGCTTAAGTTCTTGGTTTGGTCAATATCAACTTCTCTTTGGTGTCCATTTAAAGCCATCAAAGCCAACGTACATCGGGATAAAGATCAATACGAAATGATATTGGAACCAAAGAAAAATTGTATATATTTTGATTCAAAACAAACACTAGAATTTTTCTGGAAAGATACTATTTCACCAACATTCATAGCTAATGTATTGTAAGGTTTCAAATAACTGTTAGTGATATGAATCTGTAGTTAACAGTAAGATAACCTCCACAAATCTCTCATAAGAGACGAAGCAATGTGCACAACCTTTAATATGACAGTGACGAAGAAGAAAACTCCACTGTAGAGTTGAGGGTAATGGATTCTGAGTCATGTGGATAGTGATCATAACCAGACATCATGGTTGCCTCTGGCGTCCTCTCCATCAGCTTTGAGAAGTTCAAGTTATGTCCGTATACATCAGAATCTGAGAGAACCTGTGGTATTTCCATCTTTCCCTCAAGCATTTGTACGGCCTCTGACATTGTTGGCCTTAAGGATGGAGATGAGTATGTGCAAACAAGAGCAACTTTGATCATCCTCTCTGCATCTTTTCTGTTGAATTTACCTTCCAGCACCGGATCTACAATCTCTAATACGTCCCCTCTCTGTTGCAGCATCAGTGCCTGAGATTTGATGTAAAGAACAGGTCTCGTTATACTTAATGGTTAAATGAATTCACAGAATCAACTAATAAATGGGAAAGAGAAAGAAGAAATGCAATTTAGTTACCCAATTGATAAATGAGAAGTGGTCAAGATCTTCCTTATGTTTCGTATTATTCTTCCCACTAACAATCTCCATTGCCACAACACCAAAGCTGTACACATCTGCTTTCTCTGTCAGTTGACCCTGTAGCGCATATTCTGGAGCCATATATCCTCTACAGCATAAGACAAATAGAGAAAAATCAAGAATATTATATTTCTATTCCATGGCTGCAGTGTCTATACAATATTACTTACATGGTTCCTGCAATTCTGGTGCTGATGTGTGTGTCCTCTTCTTCGTAAAGCTTAGCCAATCCAAAGTCAGATATCTTTGCGTTAAGATCGGCGTCTAGAAGCACATTTGCGGTTTTTATGTCACGATGAACCATCCTGATAGTGGATCCTTCGTGGAGAAATTCAAGGCCTCTTGCAATTCCCATACAGATTTTTTGTCTCGCTGCCCAGTGCAGTTTGAGGGAGCTGTTTCCTGGCAATGGATGTACACCAAAGAAAAATGATATCACTTTCTAAGTTTGTACACTTTAACTTAGACTGAAAACATAAAGAAAAGCTGAATGACTTAAATTTACCAAACAGCGCAAGAGCAAGGGAGTTATTTTCCATGTACTCATACACGAGCAACAGTTGATGCTTCTCGACACAGCATCCATAAAGCTTCACAAGGTTTGGATGATTCATACCTGAGATCATGCCTATCTCATTCACAAATTCGCGGTTTCCTTGGCTTCACTTGGAAGAAAGCTGTTTGACTGCTACAATAGTCCCGTCTGACATTTCTCCCTGCATTAAGTTTGTCATGTCAGTTCTCAGGTTTGTATGTCTGAATAGAAATTGGCTTTTGATTTCAACATTACTTTGAAAACAGATCCAAAACCTCCTTCTCCAAGTTTGTTATCTTGATCAAAATCGTTTGTTGCATCTTGTAATTGCCTCCAACTAAAGCAAACAATTTGCAGACCCTGGGCTCTCAATTCTATGTGACCAGGTTAACAAGAGAATCAGTAATTGCTATGAGCCTATACACAAAATAGATCCATACATTTTTATTACCTCTTTCTCTTGTGGTCTTGTCTCCTCTGCATCTTCTCCAAGCATATATTCCTAAAGCCAAGAGAACAATTGTTACCGAGGCAACCGTGGCCCCAACAATTAGAGGAAAATTCGTTCGTTGTTTAGTTTTCTCGGCTGCAAATGAGACAATGAAAGTGTTAATATATACATAATAAAATTATATACACCAAGCTGCATAAAATATCTTAACAAAGCAGTTTGTTTTGTCTTAGGACCTCCACATCCTCCCTCCAGACCTGAAATTTTGAAAGACATACCATTACTGCAAATTGGCAACAACTAGTATCAAAAAGATGTTTTTCAAACAGAAAAGAGCAGGTAATGGAGAAAAGTGTTCCTACTATGACATAAGGAGATTGCAGAGATAAGAGGACCAGAATTTCCTCTTTTGGGAATAAGGGTTGTCCCTTTCCCGGCCCAATACAACCGAACCTCTAATATATGATTCGTCACATTAACACCTGTCTTTACTTTCACAACAGGCTTCAGAGTCCCGTTAGCTTCCTCTCTGATGTTAAAATCCCTCAAGAACAATTCTCCCTAACAGGGTTGAAAATCGACAAGGAAAAGAAAAGCGAATGAATTTCAATCTTCCATGCTTGATTTAAAAAAACAATCAATGTATTCAGTAATACTAGGTGAGTGCCCGCGCTACGCGGCGAGATCTTTTTTTAATTTATGTCATTTTGTTGCAATTTTTTTTTTATTTTGGGAGAACTATGAAAGGTTTATTACGGAAAGAGAAACAAATGTTTTAAATATTGATGAACAATATTTCGGCTGAATATTTTGTCAACAGACGAGAATACTTTGATGAATATTGGCCATGTTGAAGTGGTTGAACTTGTTCTTCTCGGTTCCTTTCTGTACAATACAGAAACACTGAAATTACAGCATTGAATTCTTACATGCATCAATATGGGTATTTATTGTATATGAAATTACATGTGGCGTGATAGTGAAGATTGTTGAAAATCTCTTTGTATACGACATTTTTATTGGCTGGTTTGTTTTCTTTTTGTGTGGTGGGACTCCAAATTTGTAGCTCTTCTTTTGATGTGACGCGAGATAAAACAACATAGAGTTGACCATGACTGAATACATGCTTGGGTAGATAGATACCCACATTTTGTAAACTTTGGCCTTGACTTTTGTTTATTGTCATTGCATAACAAACTCTAATAGGGAATTGTCGTCTTCGCATTTTGTATGGACAATTTGTATTTGCCGTTGTCATGATGATCCTTGGTATAAGCACCTTTTTCTTGACATTGGTACCGGTTAGTACCTCTGCTTCAAGCACCTTTTCACCTAAACGAGTAACAAGCAGTCTAATCCGTTGCATAAACTTTTCTTTTGGTTTATGTTTCTTAACAATATGATTGGGGCATATTGCTTCAAAGGTAGGTGATGATTTGGTAATCCTGAACACTTGAGTGCATTTAGGTACTCTGTAGTGTATACAAGGTTAACTCCATCAAGGTCATCATCATCAGCGATACTGTCAGCACTAAGATACTCTTTCATGTCACCTCCAACTTTTTCTAAGAAGAAATCATTTAGCTTATCAATAGTTTCATTCCTTGGTGTTAGGATGGCACGACCTCGCAGATATACACAGTTTTGGAAAGAGTTTTCAAGATTTGGGAATGTTGCTTCCTGCATTTCTCTCATTGAGTTTTCTCCTTTTTCCAAGAGTAATGTGTCTTCGATCTCTATGTTGTAATTTTCTAGAGAAGCTTCGTTCAGAGTATTGACACTTTTAGCCTCGCCATTCCCAACTTGTAAAATCCATGCAGCAAAGTTTTTTTTCGTCTTGCTTCATTCTCATGTTTTTGGTAAGAGTGGCAACGTAACAACTTTGCTAAATGTAAGATCTATTAAGTGTTGCGAGAATTGTATCTTGTCTGCTTCCTTGTGAGATGACTGGTAATATTTGTCTGAAATCTCCACCTAACAAAATTGTCTTTCCCCCAAATAGTTTTGCTTCTGCATCTGGGTCGGTAAAACTCATGATATCTCTTAATGTGCGATCTAATGCTTCAAAAGTGTGACGATGTGCCATTGGTGCTTCATCCCATATGATTAGATCTACTGTCTCAACCAATTCTGCCAGCATTGTTCTTGGTTTGATATCACACATCGAGTCTTCATGGAGATATATTGGTATTTTAAATCGAGAATGAGCAGTTCTTCCTCCTGGTAGAAGTGTTGCGGCTATACCTGAAGTTGCAATAGGGATGACTATATGTTTTTCGGATCGGAGTTTGGAAATTATTGTCCTATAAATATAGGGTTTTCCAGTACCACCTGGGCCATTAACGAAAAATAGTCTTCTTTTGCAGTTGATGATTGAATCCATGACTGCTTCGTAAACGGCAAGCTGCTCTTCATTTAGGTTGGACAACAACTGAATGTGGTTAGCTCTTTCTTCATCTTTATTGTAACTTAACTCATCCTGTACCATTGAGTACAATTGAATGTTGATGATCTGTAATCTTGTAGTGAGAATAGTTGGGGACAACCTCAAAGTTGTTAAGTATATAAATGTTGCCTTCTTCGAGCTGGTTTTTGAATTTCTCCATGCGACGGTGGTAGATGGACCCTTGCATTACGGTTTCCTGAACATGTATGGATAAGTGAAAAGGATGTGTAAAGTACTGAACATCGATGGGAATAACTTTTGTACATTAAGTACATTAGTTGAAACATAGAAAACTATATTAGCACATTTTATGTTAAAAGAAAACGTTAAGCAGGTAGAGCACATAATTACTTTGATTTTTGTTGTAGGTAAGAACTATTGGTAGAGTTTTATGTTAGTGGAGATGTTAGTTACATCCTTTTTATCAAAATTAAACCCATAATAGACGACTTTCATACCTTTTCATCCAATAGTAAGAAATCAAGGCTGATGAGAGCTCCGTTCTGTTTGGGGTTTCGTGCCTCCCACATACGTAAAATGCGGACCATGACATGCTACATTGTTTTCCCCACAACAAGTTTAGTGAGAGGTATGTTTTTTGGAATGAGAGCAGAGGAATTTGGTGTTTTAGAAGCCATATGATAGTAATTTAGGATGAATTACTGGAGATAGAACAAGTTGTTGTCATGTACGATTATATAGATATGAGTTGGGAGAGTTGAGTAGTCACTGGATGTTTTAATTGTGTGTTCATAGTAATTAAGATATGTGTTAATTATTTTCTTGTAGTTGTAAGTGTAGGAAGAGAAACAATTAAACGTTATACTTTCTTATTTGTACAAAGGTGAATGGATTAACAGAATTCAATATATTTCAACCTTAACATTGAAACTTTTGGGATTCCAAATGAAATTTATTGTGTTTTTACCTTAAATTTAATTATAAGAATGACTTCATAGTAATAAGAGAAAAATGTATATAGTGATTTAAGTTAATAGTGGAAGTGAGTTAATGTCTTTTAATGTAGAATAATTGAATTATATTGTTAATGTCTCGTGAAGAGTATTGGTTACTTGAAGGTTAAGTAGTGTTGACAACTCATCATTTTTAAGTTTCAACATCACGTATCTTTTTAAGTAAAGTAACCAATGGAATTATTTTATAAATCCAAGTCATTTAATACTTAAGACTATGTTCAATGATTTTTGTATACATCACCCAAATTCAGAACAAGGCGATACAATAGACCATCGTTGAAGGAGAAAAAGAAAGATAATTAGACTGTGACTAAACATGTGTTGTAAAGTACTCCAGCCTTCTGAAACAAAGGTAAAACTGAACTGAAACCTCTACTTATATGAACTTATTTGTAACAGAACATAAAAATGTGACATCTGTTTGAACACAAAGCATAATTATTGTTGATAATAGAAGAGATAATAGAAAATGACCGATTTAGTTACAAACATTAGTAAAACTTTGTGATTGAAAAACAAGAACGTATTAAACATCACAGTAGCAGACTTCAGATATGTTTTGTGATATAACAGTACATGACAACCTCTGCATATAAATAAGACAGAAGAACCATACATATCAATGGTTTCAAAAGAGACATAAGAGTAAAAACGTATCAGCTGACATGTGTTGGAAATTCCTGTAGGTTATGGAGAGAGTTGTGATTAGATTCGTGAAGAGTAATGGTTACTTGAAGGTTAAGTAGTGGAGAGGGAAGTTAGTTTTTGATGAGTTGGATTAATCAAACAATTTAATTGGTGTTTTTTAGATGATGTGTCATGCTGATGTGTCAGCATTAGAAGAGACAACCCTGCTTTTATATATAATTAGTGACGCTTTACCTGAACATAGACATCAAATATGCGCCTACCGAGACGACTATATGGTTCTTCTTCTGAAAACTGAATTTCCAAAAAATGGAGTTTCACATTGTAGGCTCCATTTTCTAAGCAGTACGCATAATAAACAAGAGAGAGAGCAGATCGACGTGCAGTCTTGTAAAAGTCAGGAGAGTCTCCAGATAGAATTGAGGTATTTGAAATGATGTACGTATCATCATCAATTTTGTCATCAGTAAAGTCACCAGTGTTACTGATTCCCCAGTTTCCAAAGTGCAGATTTGTAGCGGCTTTGAGTTCACTTTTATCAGCTTGATAAGTGGTTTTACCAAAGGAGTTTGTTACAATTACATTTTCTCCACCACAATTGATATGTAATGAAAGTTGATCTACAATCCACAACGATTATCACCAAAATATCTAATGCATCTTGAACATCAGTTAGAACGGCTGAATATATATACTTACAGCTACTGCAGTTGGTTGGAACAGCGCATGGAAAAAGCTCTGTTCTGTATAACAAAACGATCAAAATACTTGGTATCCAAACATCACAAGACTTTCAAACTATTTACATTGATGTGTTTGGATGCAAGTTTTGTCGAAAATAATCCATTAATTATTGTTGCAAGATAAAGGTAGCAGAAGACTCTACTTACAAGTTGCTCTGAGCTTCGGAATGTATTAATGTTACTGAGTCAACAGAAAATAAGAGCATAAGCTTCAATATAAACTAGAGGTATGTATTACTGAGAGCATGAAACTTCAATACAAGGTACAAATATTTGTGTTTGTACCTCCTTTCCTGGCATTTAGACGACCATGAGAAATTGTTATAAGAGATATCACTGTGAGATTCATTAATTGTGGAATATTAGTTTACATGAGGAAGATCCAAGCCATACATACAAGGAAAAGCCTGAAAACTTACATATTAGATTTACTGTTGAATAAAGCACCAGATTCAATGTTTCCAGAAAGCATATTGCCCGTCAAATAGCTATATTATAAGAACATGTCAAAGAAAACTATAAATTACTCCCCTGGGATGCTAGCTGTGATATTCAAATTGCAACGTACTTACATGTACTTACATATATATCGGTACTAATTTTATTCCATGAATTTCACCAGTCAACATGTTGAACGATAAATCACTGCAGTACACAACATGTACAAAATATATGAATCTCTTTTGGTATGAAGGTACTTGAGTAATTATTTGTTGACCTTTCCATTTATAAATCTAGAAGTTTTAAATCTCAGTAGGTGGAATATATTAAACAAACTAGTTTTGAAATTTACAAAGCCTTGTCACGTATCACTAAAGAAAACTTACAGAGTTCTTAAATTCAGCTTATTCCAGATGTAAGCAGGAATTGGACCAGACAAACTCACATTCCTCAATATTCTGAAACAGGGCAGATACTCGCGTTTGACATTCTCAGATAAAAATCAAGCTTCACTAATGGAAAACACATACAGATTTTTGATGACCTCGCTTGATATATTAGGAAAGGAGTCTATCCCAGTTGTATCACTAATACTCCTGAAAATGTATATGACGCTTAAAACATCAGACATATTTCAATGCTCCCTTTTCTTATCAACTGAAACAAAGTCAATACTTACAATTCCGTAAGATTTTCTAGGCGGCTCACTGCATCAGGAATAGGCCCTTTCAGTCCACTTGCATATAGATCTCTGTTAATCATAAGCGACACAACTCAGATGACACTGAGACACAAAGTATAAAAGACAATGAGAAATCGATGGGCAATCTTACAGCCTTTGAAGCCGAGACCAGTTGCCAATATATTCTGGGATGATGCCAGTGAAGTTATTGTCACATATCCTACTGCATAAAACAATTAACTACTTTATAGCTGTGTTAAACTTATCTTCTTCCCTCTTTTCTTCTAAAACTTGTCTTCGTATATCTCTTTGGACACTTAGATCACCCTTTTGTAAGTGCCAAATCAATTAATAACCAATCGGTTCATACTACTAAGAAACAAATCATCTCGACATAAAAACTTTGATCAACAGGTTTCAGATCAATCTATGTGCCCTACGAGTCTTTCAATCTAAGTAAAGCTAACAAAGGAAAATCATTTCAAAAAACTTGCCAAGTAGCGCAACAACTTACAATTTCTTAAGATTTACCAGTCTAGCGAGAGAGCTAGGAAGGCTTCCTGAAAACTGATTAGACGCAAGTTCTCTGCAAAACCCAGTTTTAAGCAAAATTAAAGCCAAAGACTCTTGTAGTTGTGAGCAAAGTTGCCTAGGATCTTACAATTCTGTTAGGTTGGTTAAGTGACCAAGCTCATAAGGAATCAGACCAGAGAACTGATTGGCTTCAACTCCATTGAAAATTTCGTCACATTACTGAAATATTAGGTAAAATCAAAAGGCACACATCTCATTATAGGAATTAATTTGAGACGTACAAGAATTTCAGACTTTTGAAGTTTTGTAACCCAGTTGGCAAATTCCGAGACAAACGATTCGCACAAAGCGAGCTGCCAAAGAAATTGTTAAGATGAAGAAGCATCGGAAAGAGATAAGAGAGAAAGAAAGAGGAAAAAGCTAACATTTTAGTGAGATATTGCATTGAAGCCCACTCCATAGGGATTGTGCCCGAAAGGTAGTTTCGGCACAAGTTTCTGCAAAGAAGAGCAAACAAATAATTCTGATCATGCTTCTCTTTGGAGGTTCTCTAGCTACACGCGCTCTGTTGGAGTTCTTCAGTCCTCCACATTCCACAAGTTTAACTCAAAAGAGGACCAGAGATGTTCGAATTTTATTTTACTATGTTTTGAAATGTTTATATTGGCTCGTATGAGTTACAAAATCGGTTCTTTAAGAAAAAGACATGGGAATATTTTCCCTACTATACTGTTTCACACCAGATCACAGTCTACTTTACTTTTCAGTGTATTACCCTAAGCTTATTATTATCTACCAAATTCAACATAAATTTTCTATATTCTTTGTAATTTAACTCAAAAAATCTTGTTTCTTTAAAAATTATCATATTCCATTAACTTTATTGAATAAAACCTATTAATCAACTTACATTGTCGTTAATTTATCATTTTCTCTAAACCAAACCTTCAATTTATCATTTTCTCCTAAGTTTTTTAATGTATTTTTCTTTTATTCAGATCAAAATTACGATATAATAAAAATACGATTTAATGGTTTAGTAATTTTGATTAACAAAATTAGGATTTGATTTAAGGGGAAATGATATAATTATTGTTTGATTTTAGAGAAAAAAAAAGTGAATGAAAATTTGGATTGATAAATCAAATATGGTTGATGAAATTAATTAAATATGATTAATTTAATAGAAATATAAAGTTTGGGTTGAATTGCGTAGATAATAATGTGTTTATGGTGTACACCAAAAGTCAAATAAGTAGAGAGTGATCTTACAGAAAATTACAAACTTACATCGTCTGGAGATATCGAAGCTTGGCCAAGTCAGGCGGAAGTTTCCCTGAAAGACTCGTAGACTTGAGAATTCTATGATTGTTCAAGTACAAGAAAAAATAATACATTAGAATTTAGACAAGAGTTAAGATCTGATAAGAGAAGACAAAAAGATTAATTAACACACACAGTTGTGTAATATGACAAGTCATGTTGTTGTTGAAGCTACAATCACAAACAATGGTGTTTTCTATCCCCCGATCCGAGACAAAACCAACTTCTTGTACGATGTTTAGACTTTTTAAACGGCAGGGATCTTCATAAGTTATTTTCAATCTCTGTACGCCAAGTGTAGTGGCTATCTTCTCAAGCGCATTCACTGCACAAGTTTATGATCAAATGAACAAAACAACATTATAAATATCCATGTTTATGTGTACAGGTTTTGACACTTAACAAATAAAGTTAAGACAGTCAAAATATTACATTCATCTGGATGTAGAGCTGGTGAAGTGGATGTTGTTAGAGTCGCGAAGAGGTTTGTGATGATGGTGAAGAACAGAAGGAGAGCAGAGAGGGCAATCCACATTATCGCTACAACTATTTAATGATTCGTGATTTTGTTTGGATGATCACAATAATGCTCGAAAACATTCAACAGTTATATATAAGGTGTACAGAATTTTAGTAGAATTTAGTACAATAACTTAAAGAAATTTTGAAGCCAAAACCATCCTAATCTCATTGTAGAAAGTCCAGCTAGCATAAGGGGGTCAATGGAGCCAACGGAAAATAATGAAAGACTAATTGTTAATTTAGGCCATGTTCTTTAGTTAAATGTTGGGACTCTTCTCGGCCACCGTAATTTAAATTAAAGAAAATTTTAAAATATGATGAAAAAATGTAACTAAGTCGCTGCGATCAAATAACGACCACGCTCGCGTATTGCTGATGTCGCTAAAAATGACGACTAATTGATCGCAGCGATTGTTTTCACAATGCAATTTATTCACTCTCTACAAAACTAAATTTGAAATTGTTTGAGATTTATATTTAAAAAAACGGGACCATAAAAGATTTAAAACCAGTGGAACGCGACCATAATTAGAGTAATTTCTTTCACAGATATTTCACGACTGCCTAGCGGTAAATCTTTCCGTTGGAAGTGCGCGGTCCAACGTTGGTCACCACATTGGACCAAAAGCCATGGAAATGGGTAGGTAGGCTCCGAGAGAATTATAGGCCGAAGGTCCGTAACCTTTTGGTTATAAAAGAAAAAGACACTATATTTTTAAAACAAATATGAGATTGCAGTAGACTTGGGTTTTGGGTTGGAAGAAAGTAAGTCATGTCAATGTCATTAATCAACATCAATTTTAAAACAATCAATTTTACTATTACCAATTGGCAATTAGTGGAGAGGTCTATATATTTTATATATTATAGATGATCATTTCCAACTTTCGATGTGGGATATTATTCTCTAATATGCCCCCTCGAGATAATGGTTATTTAGCCATTAATCTCGGTATGTTCAGGGATGGATCGATGGCACCAATCTTGGACTTAGGTTGTCGATAATTGGACCAACTTTGGATCGGATCGGGTTGGACATCGTGGATCGGTTTGGGCCATTTTCCACCAATACAATTGTCTCCACCAAACCACTTGAGTATGTATATTCTGATGTTTGGATGTCACCAATTTTATCCACCAAGAACTACAGGTACTATGTTGTTTTCGTGGACCACCATACACGCTACACATGGTTATATCCGTTGCAGGAAAAGTCTCAAGTCCGGGAAACATTCATCTCATTCAAGGCTTTGGTCGAGACACGTTTTCATATGCCGATCCAAACTTTATACGCGGATAATGGGGGCGAGTTTCATGCTCTTTGCTCGTTTCTTGCAACACATGGAGTCTCGCACCAAACATCACCACCTCACACTCCAAAACACAATGGTCTATCAGAATGGAAACACCGCCATATAGTCAAACTGGTCTTACTCTGCTTCATGAAGCCTCCATTACACGAGAATATTGGCCCTACGCCTTTGCCACTGCGGTCTATCTCATCAATCGCATGCCAACACCAATCCTTAACAACATCTTACCATACAAGAAAATCTTCAATCAAGATCCCAACTATCTCAAGCTCAAGATTTTTGGCAGTTTGTGTTTTCCGTGGCTTCGTCCCTATACTACTCACAAACTCGAAGAACGCTCCTTGATGTGTGTCTTCTTGGGGCATCCTCTCACTCAAAGCGCGTACACTTTTCTACATCAAACAACTGGCCGCTTGTATGTGTCACGACATGTCCGGTTTGTGGAGACATCATTTTCGTTTGCTCAACATGGATCGGAAAAAGCCACTAATCAAAATCTTGAATCCTCCCCATCACAACCGCACACAACTACCTCCACCATACCATTTGCTACACTGCCACTCGTACCACCGTCATCACCCGCGCTCCTAAGCTCGGATCCTCACCATGCTGCACAATTGGTAAATTTTTCTAACCCTCCTCTTTTAACTTATCAAAGACGCAACAGCTCAAAATATGTCCCTTCACCACCCAAAGGCCCAACAACCAATCCCTTAAGCCCAATTCATCCATCCCAACAACCCTAACCCGGCCCACAACACTCGCCCCACACCAACCTACCCACTCAAATCCCCTCCCCTACCGCAAAAACTCATGCATCAATATTGGTTACAAATACTCACCCTATGCAAACACGCAAAAAGGACAATATCACAAAACCGAACCACAAATTCTCATATACCGCTCTAAAAACCAAACCACAACCACCAATACCCACAACCGTGACTCAAGCCTTGCGAGACCCAAACTATCGGAAAGCAATGGATGATGAACTAAATGCACAACTCCGTAATCACACATACGAGTTGGTCCCACCAAAACCAGGTCATAATATAATCTCTACAAAGTGAATATATACACTAACCAAGACTTGTAGCGCAGGGATTCAATCAAAAGTATGGTCTCAGTTACTCAGAAATTTTCAGGCTTGTGGTCAAATCAGTATTCATTCGTATTATTCTACACCTTACTGTCACACACTCTTGGAAAATACAGCAACTAGACGTCAACAACGTCTTTCTTCATGGCACTTTATCTGAAGAGGTGTATGTCTCGTAGCCATCGGGATTCATTGACAGAGATAATCATAATCATGTATGGAGGTTACAAAAAGCACTATATGGCATGAAGCAAGCAGTGCCTGGTATCAAGAACTCCGCTTTTATCTCACTCAACTTGGGTTTCATAATTCTGTCGCAAACACGTCTGTGTTCGTCTACACAAACAGCTCAGATCAGCTCTACATGTTGGTCCACGTCGACGATATCATTGTCACTGGGTCCACACCGATACTTGTTGACAGTTTCATCAATGCACTTTCACAATGTTTCTCGTTAAAGGCTCCGTCTGACTTGTCTTACTTTCTTGGCATAGAAGTTATACACATGAAATATTGTCTTCACCTAATGCAAAAGAAATATATAATCGATTTGTTGGAGAAAACAAAGATGCTGGATGCAAAACCGGTCACTACACCTATGTCACCAATGCCGAAACTTACACTCCAATTGGGTACTCCTCTTCTTGATGTGCATGAATATCGAATGGTACTTGGCAGCTTACAATATTTACAATTCACGAGGCCCGATATTGCTTATAGTGTCAACCGATTATCTCATTTTATGCATGCTCCTACTGAGCTACATTGGCAAGCGGTGAAACGAGTTCTCCGATATCTAGCGGGCACAATGACACACGGCATTCACATTCGGTGCAATTCCTCTTATGTGTTGCATGCATATAGTGACGCAGATTGGGCTGGGGACACGGCTTGAAGCGCAAGTATTTACTATACATTCATGGCTCGGAATTAATATACATATCTTCTGTGTCAAAATCCCCAATAATCTTACATGGAACTTGATTCAGAAGATGCCTCTTACTTAACACACGGTGTTAAACAAGCAAAAATGATTATAGATGGAAGACGAAGCTTCATGGAATTTCATTTATTCACTTATATTGTTTTCCATTAATAAAGTAGACTAAAAGTTAACAGAAAAGAAAAAACATTAGAAAAAAAACGAAGAAGAGGAAATTGAAATCTTATGTAAATGGTAGTATATAGTGATGGAGTCGAATCTTTCTCCGTTTACACTACGGTCTAGAAAAAACAATGGACTCGGGACTAAGAGGGTACATATCGTAAGCAGATTCACAGGACGAATTAGTAACGAGACAATCTGAAGTTAAAAACAATGAACCCATCTCTGACGATCGCTGAAACCTCAAATCATCACCGTACAATCCAGGGTTCGAGATTATCTGCTCTATCTCAGTCTCTCCTTCAAGCATCTTCACGACTTCCGACATGTTTGGTCTTAATGTTGGAGACTTGTTGGAGCATAAAAGTGAAACCTTTATCATTCTCTCTGCCTCCATCACATCGAACTTTCCTTCTAGTCTAGGATCCAGAATCTCCGCGAAAGCCCCTTTCTTCTGCAGTACAAACGCCTGAAAATGAAAATCAAGAGCCAATTTTGAAGTATCTAATTGAAAGAAAGCTGAATTCTTTGGAATTGGTTTAGTGTGTACCCAGTCTAGAAGGCCAACGCAGGATTGGTTATCTGGAGTGTAATTTGCATTGCCCTTTCCACTAACGATCTCCATTGCCACTACACCGAAGCTGTAAACATCTGCCTTCTCTGTTAGGTGACCTCTCATTGCGTATTCAGGAGCCATGTATCCTCTGCAATCATAACAAGATTGGACTTTCGCCATTCATCTTTTTGAAAACTTATATTACCATAGTTGTGTTGTATATGACTGATTATAAGACTGACATTGTTCCTGCAACTCTGGTGGTAATGTGGCTCATCTCGTTCTCATGAAGCCTAGCTAACCCGAAATCCGAGATCTTTGAGTTTAGATCTTGGTCTAGCAGAATATTTGTCCCTTTTATGTCTCGGTGAATGATCTTAATCGCTGAATCTTCATGAAGAAACGCAAGCCCTCTCGCTATTCCCAAGCATATTTTGTGTCTTGTATTCCATTCTAGTTTTAAACCGCTTCTTCCTGCACCCAACAGTGACAAGAGAACAATCAATCTCCATGCAGAGAAGGATTCAGTAAAAGGATTTGGTCCAATCATCTACCAAATAATGCATCAGCAAGACAATTGTTCTCCATGTACTCATAGACAAGAAGCAGCTGGTTTTTCTCTACGCAGCATCCATAAAGCTTCACAAGATTCGGGTGCTGCAGACAAGCGATCAATCCGATCTCATTTACAAACTCCTTGTTGCCTTGACATGATTTGGATGATAGCTTTTTTACGGCAATCAATGTTCCATTTGGTAATTTCCCCTGCATTTTCAATTTCTAGCTATAACATCAACCTTAATGTAATAATACTATCATATGTTTCTAGAGCTTGGAAAGTATTTTGGACCTTGTAAACAGATCCAAAGCCGCCTTCTCCAATCTTGTTTGAGGGATTAAAATCGTCAGTCGCAACTTTTAGTTGACTCAATCTGAAGGAACCTATTACCAGATAAATTGGCTTGAGCTCTTCTTTACTAAAAACATCTGACGTTAATACTTAAATTTGATGTTACCTCTTTTGGCTGCATCATCATTGCTAAAGCATTTTCTCCAACAGAACGCACTAAGAATCAAGAAAGCAAGAGAGACTATTACAGCTGATATGCCAATAATGAGGGCATATTTTTTTGGTTTGTGGTCTTCTGTAACTGGACGAATCTGCACCGGAACTGAAGATTGACAGAAGCAGAAAGAGAGAAACATTGATTCATATGCAGATACATATAAAAGGTAGACGAAAAGAGGATTTAAGTACTTGAAAATTGTTCTTCTCACCGCCACATTCAGATTCTGAACCTGATAAAACAAGAACAACAAAAGAATTAGGATTAAAGTTTCTGAGGGAAACTTGATAATTTCGATTACAGAGTTTTTACTTACTAGGACAGACTGAGATTGCAGAGATGAGAGAGCCATAGTTCCCTCTTTTAGGAATGATAGTCGTGCCTTTCCCTGCCCAGTAAAGCCGTATCTCTAAAGTGTTATCAGTCACAGTTGTGTTCACTTCTTTGATAACTTCTTTATGAGTTCCATTAGCTTCCACTCTGATGTTGAAATCCTCCCAAACCAACTTCCCCTGAACAGATAAATTTAGACTTAAAAGAGTTAGCTAAATATGCTAAAATATAGTTCCAGAAAGAGTTCACAGAAATAGGCTATATGTACCTGAACGTATATGTTAAAAAACCGTGTTGCGAGTCTAGAGTATGGCTCTTCATCTGTGAACTGAATTTCCGCAAAATGGAGTTTCACATTGTAGCTTCCATTTTCAAAACAAAACGCAAAGTAAGCCAAACTCAAGGGAGAAAGCCGAGCATTCTGGTAAAGCTCAGGATATTTTGCTGAGACTACAGATTTTGATGAAATTTTATATGTATCTTCTGTTATTTCATCATCCATAAAGTCACCAGTATTGCTGAATCCCCAGTTACTACCATGATAGTTTGTAGCTGAACCAGTAAAAGCGTACTCATCACCCTCATATAGAAAACTTCCTCTGGAGGTTTTAATGGTTACATTAGGTCCCCCACTGTTTATATGCAGTGACTTTCTATCTGCAGAAAGTGAAGCTCTTTTAAGATCATATTCAAAAAGTTGTAAAACACTAATCCAGAAAACACTTACAGTTTTGACATCGGTTTATAGAGGAACACGGGAGAATTCTGGTTCTGTATCAAGAATTATTGAGTTAATAGCAGTGTAAACAGTGACCTGTAACTGATAAAGATTGGTAAAGACAAAGGTTCTTACAGACTGTTTTCTGAACGCGAGCTCTCATATGTGTTTACATTACTGCATCAAAACATACTCGTTTTAAGCAAGCTTTCAGAAAGATTTTTAACAAAACAGTACTTATAGGATAACAATTAAAGATCATACGTCCTCTCACCGCAGCTTGGAGACCATGTGAAGTTATTGTAAGAAAGATCACTGCAGATATGTTTATACAATCCGAAATGTAAGAAAAAGATCAAGAGATAAATAAGTTTAGCATAGATAACTATCAGAGAATGTGATATTAGCTATACATATTGGTGCTTGCAGTAAGGAAAGATCCTGATTCAACTTTCCCTGACAACATATTTCCTGTCAAATATCTGAAACAAAATTGTAAATCAGGAGATAAGTTCAAAAAAATTACTTCATACTGTAAAATGTTTTGATCATTTAACACTATGGGACATACGTATATTTTGGTGCGGGTGCGTCTGCTGGTATCTCTCCAGTCAGTCTATTAAAAGAAAGGTCACTGCACAAAAAAGCAAAAGAATCATAGTCAAAAAATTGGATGGTGTGTCTAGTGTAACATATATTCATGAAACTTACAGAGTCATGATTTTGGGAAGATTCCAGAGACTGGGTGGGATTGGTCCTCTTAGGTTCATGTTTCTGAGAATCCTGAAAAATTGAATGTTACAAGACATGTGTTAGACCAGAGGATCTTATCTCTGGTCCATAGACATGATTTATGTTTGACACATTACATACAGATATTTTAAGGCTTTGCTAGTTATGAGAGGAACTTGTCCCAGTCCGGTAGTTATGTCGCTGATCCTCCTGCATTGAAAGAAATGGCTGCCGTTTGGATTCAAGAAGAGAAATATGCTTCTGTGATTTAATAGACGAGTGAGAATACTTACAGGTCAGACAAATTCTCTAGACGAAAAATAGACTGCGGAATAGGTTCTGTTAAGCCACTTGCGCAGAGACGTCTGATTGAATATAGGCACAAGTCAGAAAAACGTTGTAACTCACTGTAATAATTTAGAGTTTCTTGGCTTACAGTATTTTAAGTTTTGAGAAGTTTCCAATAAACTCAGGGATGGATCCGTTAAGGCGATTATCACTCAAACGCCTGCAAACAAATAGAAGGAAGAAGTGTTATGCATTATTGAACACTTTTAAATACTGACCATCTTATTTATAAAACAAAACTTATCATACAGATTAGTCAGACTTTCTAGTCTTGCAAATGTCTTGGGTACGCCTCCAACTAATTGGTTAGAATTAAGTAATCTGAGAGAATCAGGAAAACACAAACAAGGTCAAATTATCATGCTTGATAGAATCAGCTAACTTTTTCTCATGAAAATTAATTTCGATTCTGATTAACAGATTCTTGCTTACAAGCTTTCTAGGTTAACCAGGTTGCCAAGTTCCTTAGGAATCAATCCAGAGAATTGATTGGCTTCAAGATTTCTGAAATCATTCAAACAAACAAAAAGACTTTGAGTTTCACATTTTAAGAGTCAAACTTTATAAGATGAATAAAGAAAACATACAACTCAGTGAGATTAATAAATTTCCCCAGTCCTTTGGGAATTTCTCCAGATAAGCGGTTCGCACAAACAGAGCTGCAGAAGCATTTCAGGTAACAACTTCAATAACATTCCTTACTTACTTAACAAACAAGAAACTTGAGATGAAGGACTTACATTATTTTTAGGTATTTCAGTGAAGCCCATTCCATAGGAATTGATCCATGAAGATAATTACGGCACAAGTCACTGCACAAACAAGCAAAAACGTTTTGATTTTTTGTAATGTCCTCTTCAAGTACAACAACACTCAAAAAAGAGGAAATAAACACACAAAAAAAACCTCTCACATCGATTCAAGATACAGAAGCCTGGAAAATTCTGGTGGAAGTCTACCCGGTAGACTGAATGTCTTAAGGGTACTGCAGATGAAGCAAAAACAGTTATATAGAAACGATCAAAGTAGAACAAACTGAAAGAAAATAGCTAATTTCTCACAAGTGTATGATATGACAAGTGTTGTTGTTATTAAAACTACAGTCACATTTGATTATACTGTTTTGTCCTTCCTTGAGAACAACATCTTGAGTTATTATCAGAGTCTTTGAGAGACATGGATCTTCACTTAAGTTCAAGTGTTTCACACCGAATGTTGACGCAATATCCTTAAGCGCTTCCACTGTGCAAAGACATACAAATCAGAAACAGATTCAATTTTAGCTCAAATAAACAAAGACAAGCCACTTTGTTTGGCAATATATGATGTAATAAAGCCACTAAACCTTCATCTGGGTGCAGAGAAGGAGAAGCAGATACTGTAGAGACCAAGTAGATAAATGTAAGAAAAGAGAGTAGATAGCTAAGATATTGGCTTTCCGACATGATTGATGAGCTTGTAAGTTGTAGACATGAATGATTAGGTGTAAGTGATCTATATATATGACATGGAAAAAGAAAGTAACTCTAAACTTGTCTTTAAGAAAATTTTATATATTAAAACTTAGATATGTATGTAAAATTGTATATATAGAAAATTGTGGAAGATGTGAAGAGTCATGTGAAATGAAGTTTGACTAAGATGGGATTAAGAGTTTACACATGGGGTCTTTTGCTTGTTAAAGCCGGATAAATGGAGCACTTTTGCTAATTACAATCGAGTCCCTTTGGTTTTGATTATTCACAGTATGAGGAGAAGTATTCGAATGGAGATTATTCAGCCTTTTGCATTAACATTTGATTAGTAGAGATACTAGAAGAACACACCTAAAACTAGTAAGACTTCATTAGTCTCACCACTTTCTGAAAAACCTTCCGTAAACAATTATAACTTTAATTTTTGACACACAATCTGAATGTTTTGGCTAGATTTGTCAACATTTGCAAATTAGAAGGGTTAGTCAGTTGTGTAACATTAATTTTGATTGGACTTTACATGATATTACTTATGTTGAACAGTTGAACAAGTTGGTTTATTTTGTTCAATTTTTAACTAACCTTCTTGTTAGTTCACTTCTACTTTCCCTGGATCCAAGAATTAGTTGGAATACGTTTAGTTTGCTCCATATGAAATTTGTTGACTGTCTGTAAAAGTATAATGCAAATGGGTAATATAGAACTACTAGTGGTACGGACTTGAGTCAATGTCGTTGATAAGTCAACTCGTCCTTTGAAATAGAGTAATTTAGACAGTAGTTACAACTTACATATATGAAGCTGTTTCTTAAAGATTACATTGTGAAAATATCAGATAAAGAAATTGCAATTTTTGTGTACACATCACTTCACAAATTCAGTCGACCAAAGACTACAATGACATTTTAGTTTTAATCATTGTTTTCGTAAATTGGATGATCTTAGACTAAAGATATCACTGTCATAAACCACTTTTTACTTTATGTAGAATTTAGAGGCTTGAAAAGTATGACTTCTCTATCCCAAATTTTTGAAGCTTCATTACAGAGTTGAGAAATTACTGTGAATAACTAATCGTTGAATAAAGTCAAAAACACTTTACATAATCAATAGTGAGATAAATTTTACAAAAGGAAGATGAAAAAGAGAGGAAAGGAATTGGAAATTTCTCAAGTCCTTGATCCTTCAGTGTTTCTTTCCTGAAACACTTGTCCAGCCCCTAAAGCAGAGGAAGAAGAAGAAAAAGGCGGAAAACTTTTAACAGAACTCTGCGTCTTACTGTTGTTCTCCATGTCTATCCTTATATCTTTAAAAGCCTTAAACCTTATATCCCCTGAACTCTTACTTGTTCCTGGGATTGGTTCTGGCACCGGACAGAGACCTTCGAGCATAGCAACGACCTCTGACATTATCGGACGGGCTGTTGCAGATGCGCTCGTGCACACGAGAGCCACTTTTAGTACCCTCTCTGCTTCTTGTATGTTCACTTCAGGCCTCAATGTTTCATCCACCACTTGCATCAACTGTCCTGATTCTAGACACTCGTGAGCCTGCAGATACAGCATCAATAAGGATTATTCCAGAAGACCACTTTTTGGTTTTAAATGTTTTTAACCAATGAGAACTTGGGATCAAGATTATAGTTTACCCATTCCAAAAGGCAGACAGAATCTCCTACCGCCATGAATCTGCTGTTGGTTACACCAGCGACAATCTCTAGAGCCAAAACACCGAAGCTGTAGACATCTGCTTTGAAACTTAGGTGACCCCACAGTGCATATTCTGGTGCCATATATCCTCTGCAGAAGTTCACATGATTCTTCTGGTTAACAAACAAACATAACTGTAAAGTAAAACATAAACAGCAAAATACAGCGGAAGTAGGACTCACATAGTCCCAGCCACTTTGGTGCTGACGTGTGTTCTCTCCTCTTCGTCAAGCCTAGCCAATCCGAAATCAGATATCTTGGGAGTTAAATCCTTGTCCAATAGAATATTTGTGGGTTTGATATCTCTGTGTACAAACTTCAATGGTGATTCCTCATGGAGAAACGCGAGACCCTTTGCAATCCCGCAGCAGATCTTGAACCTAGTATGCCAGTCCAGTGGAATCTGTGTAGGTTTTGTACCTAAGAGTTGCAAAGAAAAACACATTTTATTTAAAGCTGAAGCATCGAAAAGCTTTTGTATAGGTGAATGTAAAAACACTCACTGAATATTGCGCTTGATAAACTGTTATTTTCCATGTATTCATACACCAGCAATAGCTGAGCCCGCTCGACACAGAAGCCATGAAGCTTGACGAGATTTGGATGTTGAAGACAAGAAATTGCTCCTATCTCATTTAGAAATTCTCGATTCCCTTGTCTTGATTTAGATGAGAGCTGCTTAACTGCTACAACTCTTCCATCTGCTAATACACCCTGCAAATGAGATTTTATATCGGCATGAACTGCATTACAGCTTTAATTTCTTCATATACCAAGAATGATCTCATCCCCTAATCTTTACCTTAAATACAGGACCAAAACCACCTTCTCCAATCTTGTTACTTGGATTGAAGTCATCTGTTGCAAGTTTGATTTGCCTTAATGAAAAAGTTCCAGAAGGCAATCCTTCTTCATACGAACCTGCGGGAAAGTGTCAGAGTCGATAGACAAGGAAACACTTCTTTTTACTTATATCAACAATGTTTCACTTTATCAAATGAGGATAACCACGCTTCTTGGACTTAGACTTCATAAGAAGTACTCTACTATATATCAACTCCATGTCAAATGGGAAAAAGAAAAAAAGTAATGATTACCTTTGCGTTGCTGAAAGCATATTGGAAGGCAGCCACACCACCACATAATTCCCAGTATAAAGATAATAAGACATGGGACTCCAACTCCAACAGCAATATATGCTCCCCGGCTCTTTCCATTTCCAGGATGTGAGCACGGCTTAGACTCTACACATAGAAGATATTGGTACTAAGAAATGCTACTGTGGTGAGAAAACAGTTCAAAATGCATACAAAATTAAATGTGTACATCCAACGGGCTTCGAAGATAATAAGAAACCTACCTGAAACTACGGAAATAGCCGAAATGAGAGGACCATAAACCCCTCTACTGGGAATTCTAGTAGTTCCTTTACCAGCCCAACTCAACCGGATAGTTAGAAAGTGGTTTGTCACATCGGCAGTAAATGGTTTAGTTATAGGATTTTGAGCTCCTTTTGCTTCATCCATGATATTAAAGTCCTTTGCCACTAATTTCTCCTGCCGAAAAGAGAGCTTAAGAAAAAGAAAAGAGAAAAAAGAACTATAATTGCATTCAAAGCAGCATTACTTTCACCAGCAAGGGCAAACGCTAACCTGAATGTAAATATCAAACAAACGCCTCCCAAGCCGACTATAGTTTTCATCATTGGTGAAGCGCAACTCAGCAAAGTCCAGATTTATGGTGTAGTTTCCATTTTCTAAGCAGACATGGAAGTAAGTAAGAGATACTGGAGCTATTCGTGCTGTTTTGTACAGATCAGAGAGGTTAGATGTCGGGGCAAACGTGGTGAATCTTGTATTTTGGTAATTGTAGTCGTCCATGAAGTCTCCTGTACTGCTAAATCCCCAATTAGAGTTATGCTTCAGATAATACTTAGCAGCCCCACCTTCGACTTCTCCATCTCCTTCATATAAAACTTTTCCTTTTTTCTCTTGTACATCTGTATCACTTCCACCACAGTTCACATGCAAGCAGCTAACATCTACCAGAAAAACCAAGCAGCGAGAATAACTGAGTGAGCTTTCCTCGTGAACATGTCTATTTTATGATGATAACAAGACAGGAAATAACGATACTGACGTGGGACTATAGTAGAGGGAAACTTTAGCTGGTGGTTGCAGATGTGAGACTATTGTTAAACGATCAGTCATCACTCATTCAATGAGATTGTGGTTTTTATTATTTGGTGACACGGTCATGCGTGATTTACTAAGTGAAGATATTCTTTTTGTTGGCAGATTAATTCACCGTTAAGTAGGTAAGTATACTTACATCGAGGGCATTTAAAATCCTTGATGCACGGCAGAAATTTGCTCCTACAAAAACATCAAGTTGTATATCCATATTAATAGCAGACTAATTTGTTCCGACATTAACATACGTTTCAGCGGAAATAATCAAAAGAAAGGACCTTACGAGTTTTTTGTAGAAGTGTTGTTAAACAAGTTTAGATTCAGATTCCTAAAACAAGAAATATCGGATAAATGATTAGTTCAAAGTTCCAGTCATATCAACCAAAAACGTAAAAACAAAATCATGGAGGAAACTCAACATGACAATATCCTCACATGTTTGGCCGACAAGACCTACTTTCAGGACTCTGCCACTTGAGATTGTTATATGAGAGATCTCTGCATCAACAAGTGTTGACATCAAAATGGAGATGCAAAGCAAGACAAAACTTGGATTCATAGAGTTCTGAGAAAGAACAATTTGCAAACTCCAGAACTATACATACATAGTCATTCCATCCCTTAGTAATTCATCGGGAGCATCTCCTTCAAGCATATTACCAGCCAGAATTCTACAAAGAACAGTCAACTAATAAGTCCACTCAAAGTAAGATAGAACACTTATCATATATGATTACTTTCACTTACATGAACCGTAATTTCTCAGCCTGTGCAAACGATGGAATTCCCCCAACCAGCTTGTTAAAACTCAAATCCCTATTCACCAGCACAAAAAAAAAGTTAATCGATCCTGTCATTGATTCATGTACAACCTACACATTTTTTTACTTTGAATTCATAATTCTTCGGTGGAATATCAATTAATAGTCTGAAACAGAATTTGACGAAAACCACTACTGAGACATGCTTACAGTGTCTCCAAATCCTTCAGATTTGAAAGATAAGCAGGAATTTGTCCAGAAATGCTACAATTCTTCAATATCCTACAATGTAAAACATATAAATTAAATAAAATATACGAAAAGATGAAACAGCTTCAAGATGGCATATGACAGAACTAACTTACAGTTTAGTTAAACTTGTCATGTTATTCAACGAAGGGAATGGCTGGGATGGTCCAACTATATCATTGATCCTTCTAAAAACAATAGGTCATTGAAATAAAACCATCATTTACATTACCATAAATGAAAACAAACACTATTTATGGAGAAAAATAAAATAAATGTCATGAGAACTGTGTC
>JAKUCM010000300.1:0-13607 GCA_023374145.1 Lepidium sativum | reverse complement strand
ACCACAAGTTTCCCCTTTCATCTGAACTCTTTTTGCATCAAGAAGTGAAATTATTTTGCTGAAAAATTTATCTCTATCCTACTTTCCATCTCCAAAATAGGCTTCAGAAATAACTCCTCTAGTTTTTTCCATTCTTCTTTCTTCAGATTTTCTTCAACAAAATCCACTAATACCAAGTTGGAATGATTCACAATGTTTACCATTGTGTCATGCTCTTGCCTTGCTTTGTACAATCTTTCAGGTAGAGCTAATGAATCTTTCATATTGTTGCTGTCAATATGTTCAAAACATAAACTAAAATGTTACATTTTAGTAAGATTTGTAAGAAACCTTATAAACTTCATAAAACCATTTATAAGAAACATAATAAAACAATTTGTAAGACAGCTTTCAAAAATCATAATTTATCTCATCGCTAAACTTACAACTACCTATCTTTGAATCACACTGAACTTGTTTAAATATACATATATTAACCTAAAACTAAAATCTATATATACTCTTTAGTTAAATGAAAAACGCTTTTGTTGCATGACACATTAACGATTATCATCTTCTTTCAATCTCATTTCCATGATAGAGTTCTTTCTACTTGTCTATGCGAGTTCCACATCTCTAGATCTCCTCGTAATATATTTTACTTTCAGTTGTAAATCCCTATATACAAAAATTGAATCTACATTAAATCTGTTTTGAAATTAAAATCATATTTTGAATCATCCAATCTTCTAACGATTCTCATATCAAAGATTTGAGAATCAAACATAAAATTGGCGAGTCGAAAATTCGTCTTCGATATGAGAGTTAAACCCAAAATTGGCAAATCAAAACTATTATAAGACATCGCAAATTAGAGAACTTTACATGGTTGTTTTTTCTTAAAGATCAGAGATAAGATCATAGAATAGATCTAGATCGCAAATCAGAGAGAAAAAAGTTTTTTTGCCGTTAGAGAGCGAGACATTATTGTCTTTTTGGCTTAGTCAAAAGGGTAGGGTCGAGAGTCTGGGTATGGGTTGGGGATTATTGTAATAGTCTGTACGCTGCGACATTTTTGAAATGCACCATATTTAATTTTAGTTTGTTTTGATAAGAAAATAATTATACTTTATTCTAAAAATTAATTTATTTTGATATAAAGATAAATACATATTCCATAATTTTGTAAAACAATTTTTGAAACATAAAATTTAATGTAACTTTTCATTTATTTCTCTTTTATAAAATTGATCACTTTTATTTCACTTTTAATATTTATGTTTGTCAACAAATAATTATTGGATTGACAACAATACCCAATTTGTACCCCAAATTCTCCAAATTGGAGCAGAATGATTTAATTCAACCAAACATCTCATGTCTAGCCAAGAGGATCATCTGTCAATTTTTAATTTTAATTTAATTTTGTTAGAATAATTTAATACTATAATTCATTTATTTATCTTGGATGAAAATAATTGTATATTTTTATAAATATACGCAAATACGTACTAATGTATAAATTGATCAGGACATTGATCAATGACTTTAAACTATTACCATGTTTATGGTTATCCATGTAAATATTGAACAAATTTTTAAAAACTAATTAACTAAAATAAATGAAAAATTAATGTTAATGTATTATCTTATTGTTTTCACACAAATATGCACTAATATCTTCGTTGAACAAAATCATCTCATTTGAATGATCTTCATACTTTCATAATTTTCACCCGGGTATTATAGAGCTCTAATACTAGATTTATCAAATGTTTATGATGAATAAAATGCTTATTATATATTGAAAATTAATTATGTTCGTTTTATATAATAAAATATAACGTTCAAATAGGAATATGACTGATAAATAAAAACTAATTTTTCTTAGTTATTTTACTTAATTAATTTTCAGGTAATTTCAAATAAAATACTATTAAATCAAAAAAAAAATTCTTAACTAATTCTCAGATAATTTTAAAATTAAAGAAATAAATATATTTCCTTAAAAATAAAATTAAAAATCAGAAAGAAAAAAATAACGAATTTTTTTATATAAATAAAACATTTTAATTTTATATTTATATACCGGAAGAATAAAAATTGTATATGTATTTCTGTAATTACTTACATTATAAACAAAATATTCAAATATAAATATAAACTATATTATAATATTAAGATAATTTTGTAATCAATTATATTTAAATTAATGTAGTGTTGAAACGTAAATGTTTTGATAAAATCACTCCTTTAATCTCTCTATATAATAAGACCCTAGGGCTTAAGAGATTTGTATATTTTATAATTATAAAACGCAAATTTTTATCTTGGGATAAGTTTGATAAAAAAGTTTAACTGATTGTTATTATTATTTTTATCAACACAATATTATTAGTTTATTTTGACTTAAATACGTAAATAATTATTTTAACTTAAATATATAAAGATATAACTATTAAAGATAATAAAATATAGGGTGATTTGCTAGATTAAGGTGAAAGTAAGAGTTAATTATTTAAATAGAGCAAATGTTTGAAAATTAGTATGACAGTTTTTTTAATTTTTATATATCATTTTGCCTTTCAATAATGAGTAAAGAAAAAACGTATTTACGGAAATGTCATTAATGAAATCTGCTACGTAAGCGATAAACTCTACTACACTAACGGAGTGCGACGTAGTAGAGATAAACTGTGTTTAGTATACTTGAGATGAACTAAAAATCGTGTATAGTGGAGTTAGAATTTATGCGTAGTATAGTTGATTTTCGCGCTTTAATCAACTCTACAACACTAACGGAGTGCAACGTAGTAGAGTAAAAGTGTGTTTAGTATAGTTGATGTGAGTGCGTAAGCTGAGATGATGAAGATTATATCAGTGTTCGTAGAAATCCGAAGGAAGAAGAGAAGAAAAACCTCTCGGAGAAAGAAATGGGGTAGGATTTGAAGGCTAAGTATTTGGACATAGAAATGTCAGCACTAGCATTGGTTGTTTGGCAACGATACTTATAAAAAAAGAACTCATGACGAGGCTCTAAGATTCTTTCTGTCTTACAGAGGTTTCACTTCGATGTTGTGGCTTTATCGAAAACTCTGTTGGATGTGAAATGTTGCCAGAGTCTCTCTCGGTAACACGTCTTCCATACAGATTACATGCCCCTGTGTTTGTTTACCCTTTTCAGGAGAATTCACCAGGTTTATGATGCCAAGTTGTGACATTCCCGACTTCATTTTTTTCTCACCGTAAGGTATCTTGTCAAGAAGTTCTTCTTTCGACTATTCTTCTCTCTCCGGATTCCTAACAACCCGTGAAAACGGGATGAGAGGGACATATGTCTCCTGACTCTCAATAACCCATTTATTCTACAAAATTTGTAAAAAAATGCTAACCCTATCCAAAAGACTTATTAAGCAGAATTATCAACTCTATAAAAAAGACATATTAAACACGTGTTTACATGGTTAGGTGGGATGGTATGCTTGGTGATGGCTTGGGACACTTATGTGTCATCGAGGTGAGAATCTGGGGTTGACATAATTGTATTACGGACAACACCTGAACCTACACTTGGTGTTTTCTCCAAGTCTGAGTCCACCAGGCTAGGCCGCTCCCAGAGAGGTGTCTGCGAAGAGTAACACTAGTATGTCAGCGTGATACTTGATAGAGTTGCTAACAGTGGTAGAGTTCATTTTTATGGTTTGGTAGAGATGTATTAATCACATAATTTGTTTGGTAGAGTATATCAAACGATACACATAACTCGACTAAACCATACAAATAAGCTCTACAAAAGTTAACAACCCACAACTTTATGTTTATATGATGTTTGTGCAAATATGTATGTAATTAACAATTCAAATGTTTCTACATAGGGTAAATCAATCAGAGTAAGTCTCATTCAAATACAGTCATACGTCCCGATTTAAAATCCACATCTTTAGGGGCAACTTTGTACTATGTATCGCCTTCCATGTCTACAACATGATTCACAGGTTCAGGAGTTCGATGTTGTGGAGTTTTCTGACCTCCACCCTCATACTCATTCTCAACCTTTTTGTTCTTCAACCTATATACAAGAGGTTTCGCCCTAGTCTCCTCCAGTCTAAGAATCCTCTTAGGCATAAATGTATTGTCTGAGGTGCTACACTCCAACCTAAAAACACGGTTAGAGAGGATGGACATGTCTGCCCTGGTTTCCAGTCTGGTCTCCTCCAGACGCAACAAACGATCAGCAAAAATATTGTGATCGTGTCTCATCCCTTCGAAGGCTTTGGTCAAACCTCTAAGAGTGTCAAGCAAAGCAATTGACTTCTCTTCCTTCTGTTTTTCTTTTTGACGACTCTCAACACATCCTTCAAGGTAGTGGAGTTATTCATCTCTTTCTTCTGTTTTTTCTCCTCTTCCTTCTGTTTTTTCTCCTTATATTTATTCCACAACAATCGATTATGCATAGCAAGATGATCCATCAGAGAACTATTGGTTAGAGAAGCTCATGATGGCGGATTGACTGGTCATTTTGGAGTTTCAAAGACCTTACTTGGATTGCAAGATGCCTAACATGAAGTCAGACGTTGAGAAAGTTTGTTCTAGATGTGTTGTATGCAAAATGGCAAAGAGTAAGGTGCAGCCTCACGGTTTGTATACACCTATCCCTATCCCTTCTCAGCCTTAGACTCATATTTCCATGGATTTCGTGTTTGGCTTACCTCAAATCAGAAATGGTAGAGATTCTATTTTTGTAGTTGTTGACATGTTCAGCAAGATGGCACACTTTATAGCTAGTCACAAGACCGATGATGATGTTAGTGTAGCTAACTTGTTTTTCAGGGAGATAGTTTGCTTGCATGGAATGCCTCAAGTAATAGTTTCAGATCGAGATACCAAGTTCTTAGGACATTTTTGGAGGACTTTATGGTCTAAACTAGGAACTAAGCTCACGTTTTCAACGAGCTGTCACCCTCAAACTGATGGTCAAATCGAGGTGGTGAACAGGACGTAGTCTACACTTCTCAGAGTGTTGGTTAAGAGCAACATCAAGTCTTAGGAAGAATGCTTACCACACGTTGAGTTTGCCTATAATCACGCTAAGCATTCTGCCACTCTCTTTTCTCCCTTTGAAATCGTTTATGGCTTCAATCCTCAGTCACCTCTAGATTTGATCCCTTTGCCTTTAAGTGTGAAATGTATTTAAGATGGAAAAGAAAAGGCTGAACAGGTGAGGAAGATACACACCAAAGCGAAGGAGAATATAGAGAAGAAGACAGAGCAATATGAGAAATATGCAAACAAGGGTCGGAAGGAGCTGATCTTTGAAGAAGGAGATTTGGTGTGGATTCACCTAAGGAAAGAATGATTTCCAGAAGAGACGAAGAGCAAGCTTCAGCCACGAGTTGATGGACCATTTGAAGTCGTGAGGAAGGTCAACAACAACGCCTATCAGATTGATCTCCAAAGTAAGTATAACATATCTCCAACGTTCAATGTTTCTGACTTACTTCCTTATGTTGCAGATTCGGATTTGAGGACAAATCCTTTTGAAGAGGGAGAGGATGATGTGATCGTGAGCAGCATAGAAGCTAAGGAACCGGAGCTGGTAGGACCAATCACACGTTCGAGAGCTAAGGAGTTGGCTAAGGAAGCTCACTCGCTCATGGGTGAAGGATTGTCCTCGCCACCAGCTATGCAAGTCTTCAACATCTCCATCTTGAAGACTTCTCCTGGTAATGATAACTAGGTAACTTAGGTGAGGAAGTCTGTACTCTTTTTCTCATAGAGAGCTTTGTCCCAATTGGGTTTTATCTTATGGTTTTTAATGAGGTAGATGGAATCACTACGGCGAGTTCCTTAGGAGTCTTATCATTAGGAGAATAATGTACAAACCAATCTGGTTTTGTACTTAGTAGATTTTGAGGTGCACCAATTAGTGGGACGCTTCATTGTTTTTATTTAAACGCTTCGTTGTTTTTATTTAAGTTTCATACTACATGTTGTTTTGTTTTTAGGGTTATATTTAAACCCAAGAACGCTGCTGTAAATTTTAGATTTGAATAATTGCAAACACTTTTCTTTTGAAAAACGAGCTCTTCTCTCAATTGCTGATTCCTTGAATGCATTCTTCGAATTCGGGACTTCATTACACGTCGTGAATTTGAATCCCTTCAACCAATTCACCATCACGTTTTCTCCTCCATCAACCCATCAGTTCTATTGTCTCTCAAAGATTTTGCCATCGTATCTCACAAAACCCTTGATCAATTCCGTTAAAAACTCATCACCACGTTCCTCACACCCCAATATATCCGCTGCTCAAGTTTCATTCGATTTCGAGTACTCTAACCCCGATTTCCAGAGTTCTATACTAGGGAAGATCATATCAAAATTGAAGATCACAATATGCCTATTTTTTACGTCGGACAAGAGCATATGCTCTATGATTCAAAAAACAGAGATACAATGAAAACCAAAACTATAAATTTAAAAATATTCGTTCATCGCACGATTTCATATCTAATACAAACAGAAAGTAGTTACTCTAACTTAGATTGTTCACTGGATATTAGAAACTAATATAATCCATTTAAATTATCAACAAATATAACATCATATTTTGTATAATCATAGGTTAACACAACTATAACCATATGTTATAATGTTATATATATGTTAATCCAATAGTCATCATTAGTAATTTTTTGAATATTGTTACTATTTTCTTGTAAATATAATTTAATCTTTAACTACGATATTTTAAATAAGTATAACATTTTATCTTAACTAATTCTGAATATCTATATATATATATAATAAAACCGTTAACATATTTATATATTTTATAATAATAATAATAATAATAATAAATAATTTTTTTATTTATTAATGAAATTTGATACATTCTTTAACTGATTATTATTAATATGTTTATATGCATCATACTAATAGTGTATTTTAATTCAAATTTTTATATATATTTTTGTATTTATTAAAATATATAAAGAAAAAATAATTAAATATCATATAATCTATTTTATAACTAACGAAAAAATGTATTTTTATTTTTGATGTATTTATTAAATTTATAATTAGCATATATATATAACAATTATTTTCGAGTCCACTTTGCAATAATATTTGGATCATGATTTATTTTCAACATAACGTTTTAATTTTTTTTTTGAAACACATTGGAATATTTTATGAACTATGACCTTCAAAAAAATTAAGTTGTGATTCAATTTACTAATAATTGGTGATAAATGTTGATTTAAAAATTTATTTACTCTTTCTTAATATATATAAATACATCAAATATTAGATTATTGAATTTAACACGTGTAACAATCCTAAAGACTATTAACTTTTGAAGACCGAACGTATAATAGATTTTCTGATAATTGTATTTGACATGTACAATGTTACTTACTAACTTTTGAAAAATCAGCTTTCCTAATGGATTATGGATAAAGATACATAATTTTTGATCAAAACATATATTCTATATAATAGGTTTTCTGATCGTTGGATTTGACATGTGGAATAATTTTATTAGCTAGTAACTTCTGAAAACTCAACATCATTTAATAAGATTATAACTAAACATACATAATTTTTAGTAAAAAATATTTAAATCTAGAATAAAAATACCAATTCAATTAAGATTTTTGCAGTTTTATATGTTTATTTTTAAATATAAAATTATTTATAGTTTTATTTAGTTTGATAAACATTTGTGATTATATATTTATTTATTAAAGACATGAAGATTTCTGGTTGTTAAATTTGACACATGAAATAATCATGTTAATGAGTAACTTGGATAACCAATTTTATGTAATAAAATTAAGATTAGTATGAACGATTGATCTAAAACCTATGAACATGTCAGTTTAAAAGTTTAAATGAATATGGATCTAAAAATCTAAATGACCATGAATCTAAAAATTAAATGACACGAATCAAAATGTTAATATACAAAAATTTTAATACATCAAAACATAAATAAACATAGATCGAAAAATATATTTCGTGTGTATCACCTTATAAATTTATTTTTAATATGTCAAGTATATATAAAACTAATAAATTTTCATGTAGAAATAAATCTATAAAGTAAACAAAAGAAAAACAACTATCACATATGAATATTGTAAGTAAATAAAGATAACTATAAATGCATATTGATTCTATACAAGATATATTCACGGGACATCATATATATTATACAAGATATATTCCTAATCAATATCTATTTTAAAATTTTACTCCTACTCATAATAGAAAAATTATATCAAACAATTTTTATATGATATTCATTTCATTACTATTATCATAACATCAACGATTTCAATAATTTTCTGTCTTTTTTTTCTCTCAATTTGTTTGTCCTTAATCATGTATTTCTCTAAAATTTCATCGTTGAAACCCTGCAAACAAAGCTGGAGATTTAAAGTGAAGATTCTCAAGCTCTTGAAAGTGTACATTAAAGAATTTGGTCAAACCATGATATGGTTCTTTGTGATTATAAGGTATGTAACTAACAATTTATCTATTTGCATTTTTTTATAATGATTCAGAATAATTTCAAATTAATTCATATTTTTTGTTAGGTGATAAAATTAATTGTAATGTGAAGAAAGAACTGATTTCTAAATTATTTAATCTTTTTGAGCAGGGAAATACTAAGATCATTATAAACCTATATGTTTGTCCTACAAGCGGATCTTAGTGTAATTTTACTCATAAATAAAAATTAGTGAGTATTACCGTGTTACCAATAGTGAAGTTACCGAAATGAATGAAAAGCTAATTAATCGAATAAAAATTAGGCTTAAGAATACTAAGTAAGCCTTTGTTATATTTTTTTTATTTTTTTTATAAAATATTTAATGGTCAAAAGTTTATATTTTATTTTATACTGAGAGCTTATGATTAATATGTTGTGGGAAAAATATGTTGAGATGGTAGAAGAGAAAGCAAAGAATGGATTTGTCTTCGAGACTATTATTATTTTCCAGTTTTGCAGAATAAAAACATTTAAATGTATTTATATATGTGTCTTTAATATTTCACGATTCTAATTAATTTATAATGTATTCATATATTGCTTTTTCTAAATTTTACTAATTTATTTCAAATATCATAATTACTTCTAATGGTTATGAGTGTACTAGTTTAATAACTAGTCTTGGACTAGTTATAAGTAAATATACACATAGTGCCGTGCCTAGGCTTATAGAAGTCTTCGGCAAATTATAAATATATAATATGTTAACAATTCATATTTTTTATTTCTTATAAATAATCTTGTTTCATAAAATGGCATTCAATTGTGTAAAAAAATAAAATTGTGGCCTTCAAATTATATAAAGATTTACGGGTCTAAGGCAATTGTCTTTTATAAATGAAGGGAGACACGACTTTGCATACATATACATATGACAAAAAATAAAAGCAAATACATATACATATGTATATTCTTATAACTAATACATATATATATATGTATATATATATATGTATATATATATGTATATATACTATCAGTGACTTAGATATATAAAAAAATATAACATAGTATTTAATTTTCTAATAATTTAAATATATATATATATATATATATATATACAAAAGAAAAAAAATGGCATGTACAAGGCACATAAATTCATCTAGTAATATATAACATTGTAACTTGGACAAAAAAATTCTCAATTTAATTCTATACCTCATTCTTATAACACAATCACATAAGGAAACAAATTAAAAAGTTGATATTAAAGCTTTAAACATAAATAAATGTTTTTTATCAACGGTAAATTATATTGGATCACAACTGGTCGGTCTAATAGCCAATTTTTTAAATAATGTAGGAGGAGTGACTTGATTCATGGTTGTGCAAATGAGATGTCTTATGTAGACTTACCGCTGCTACTAGTTTTTTTTTTTTTTTTGTCAACGGCAAATTATATTGAGCCACAACTGACGGCCCCAATAGTCAAAGTCCTACATAATGTAGGCATGAAAAACTCGATCTCAGGTTATGCAAATGCGCTACTTTAAGTGAATTTACCACATGCCACTACCACTAGCCTAGATGTCATTTGCCCGCTGCCACTAGTTTAAATCTCATGTTTGAAAAATATTCTAAAATACATAAAAAAGTATAAAAAAATAGAGATCTCTAATTATTTATTCAACAAATAAATAAAAAATAAAAATAAAAAAGCCACTTGAGGAAAAAGGTATTCAGTAAGGTCCATACACGTTGGATTTAGTTGTAATGATGGCACTTCCAAAGAAACTCACCGTCCAACCACATCACTACTTTTTTTTTTTTTTTTGTCAAACCACATCACTACTTAACAATTACGAAATTTCCCAATCCTAATATTCTATTACATTTTATTAAATTAATAATAAAGTAAAAGTGCGACTAATTTATATATTCGGTTCCGATTTTTCTTCGATATAAAGTAAAAAAATATATTCATTTTAACTATTTATCTGGTTATGTTAATCTAAATATTGACAAAAGATAAAAAAGAATATATATTCGACCAAAAAACCTAGAGGCCAGACGGAGAAATAATCAGCGTGTCAAATATCTCTCTTCTGAGTTTCTTATTTTGCAAACCATTCAAGTCAAGCAGAAAAATCAATTCTTACAGCTTCTGCAATTTTCTATATCGAATTTCTCGGTTTTTGTTAGTGTAAATCAGTGTAGAATCGAAGTGTTTGATCGGAAGAATATAATTGTTTCTTGTGTTATCGTTGTCGAATCAGATTCCGTTTACTCTCGATGATCTCTGCATCTTCTCCTTTTTTTGGGTTTTCTGATAATTATCTGATGAGTAGTTCTGTGTTAGTTCTTCCCAAGTTTTTATTTCGTCTCCCTCTTCTTCACTCTGATTTCGATAGGTACTGTATCTCGTCTCTTCTCTGATTTTATCTTAGAATTTTATTGTAGTAGAAGCGATTCTAATTTCTTAAGGTGCTCATATGAGTTTTCAGCTTTTTTTTCATTAGTTGTAGTCTTCATATGATGGTGATTAATAGTTTACCTTCCACTAATTCTTAACTTAAGGCTGTTGAGTTCCGCTAATGTCGTTGATTGAAAAATGGTTTGGATTCTGGATGTTATGATTTGAATTTGTGGGGTTTTTGATGACAATCATTGGTTTATAGTTCCAATCCTATGCTGATTAGTACTGTTTTTCATCTTCGAAGTTATTGAGAGGAATTCTCATAGATTCTTATGTGCTTTGATACTGACACTAACCCTAAAGGGTTTCTTTATCTCCAGAGCTTCAAGTTGAGGGAGCATTTGTTGGAACCTATGGGATCAATTATGAAGGATTGCAGATAACATTCCATCACCGGATAAAGTAGTTTTACTTCTTAAGCAAGCTAAAATTAGGAACGTGCGTATATATGATGCAGACCATAGTGTCCTTGAAGCTTTCAGTGGTACTGGTTTAGACCTTGTGGTTGGACTTCCAAATGGGTTCTTGAAGGAGATGAGTTCGAATGGTGATCATGCTTTCAATTGGGTCAAAGAAAATGTTCAGTCTTTCTTACCTAAGACTCGGATTCGTGGTATCGCTGTAGGAAATGAAGTTCTTGGAAGTGGTGATTCCGAGCTATCGGGAGCCTTACTTGGTGCGGCTAAAAATGTCTACAATGCGCTGAAAAAAATGAACCTTGACAAAACTGTGCAGATCACCACAGCACATTCACAGGCTGTGTTCGATAATTCATACCCTCCATCATCTTGTGTATTCCAGGAGAATGTTGTTCAGTTTATGAAGCCCCTGTTGGAGTTTCTTGATCAGATTGGCTCTCCTTTTTGTTTGAATGCTTACCCTTTTCTGGCGTACACTTATAATTCGAAAGAGATTGATATCAACTATGCTCTTTTCAAGCCAACAGAAGGCATATATGACCCAAAACCAATCTACGTTATGATAACATCGCTTGATGCTCAGATAGATGCAGCCCTACATGGCGCTCCAAGATGCTGGATTCAAGAAGATGGAGGTTATGATTACTGAAACTGGATGGGCTTCTAAAGGCGATACAGATGAACCTGCAGCAACACTAGAGAATGCAAGAACCTATAACTATAACCTCAGGAAGAGGCTTGCAAAAAGGAAAGGGACACCTCTTAGACCAAAAACAGTGCTCAAAGCCTACATATTTGCGTTATTTAATGAGAACTCAAAACAGGGAAGAGTTCAGAAACACACTTCGGACTTTTCAAACCTGATGGAACCATTACCTACGATATTGGGTTCAAGAGTCTAAAGTCTGATGCTACCAAGTCACTTATTTCATCGTCAAAGGTATGAATACTTGATTACAGAGGTTGTTGTATACTTAGTTGGTTTAGCAATGACCATGTTCATTATATATGATGTTTTGCTCTTTGAATTTAAACCTGATTCTATATCTCCGTTTCAAACAAATGTGTAGTAACAGTCTTATGCGTTCTGCTGCAGGCAGCTCGTTACTACGCAGCATTTATCATCTCTGTCTCGGTTTTCCTCCTGATGATATAATTGTTGAAATGGTATGAGCATTAACTATATGATCCTCTGGATTTGTATACATTTGTAGGAATATGTTATAATATTACTAGATTGAGAGGCTATCAAAATGACTTGAGCAAAAATTCATTGCAATTCTCATAAATCTTAGCGAAGAAGTATTCAGAGATTTTCCGATCAGACCCGCTCATATACATATGTAGCCTATGTAAAAACAAATTTAATACAGAAATTTGGTTATCTCCTAAGATAATTGTGGATATCGGGGGATTATGTATTCTGTGTTTCTGATTAATTTATAGTATTATACGATCGTCAATGGTTTGTAAAACGTATTCAAAGCTCTTCATAATCTGATAAGCCTCTGGATTCTGCGTCATTTTTGTGTAATACAAGACTGTCTTTGGAGGAAGTGTGCAAAGATAAAAATAGGAAAAAGGAAACAGATCTTAATGGTTTGGGGTATCAGTTATAGAGTTTTCGGCCTACTAGCATCTCCAATCCTCCTATATATTTGCATCTAATTCTTATTTTAGGAGAAAAATCAACCGGCCTCAATTTTTGACTTTAAAATAGAGGGATGCTATTTTTTCCTCTATTTTAGAGATGAACTTTTTGAATTGCAAAACAGTCCTTTTTAATTTTATAAGTAATATGAATAACCAATCAAATATTTAAATATTATAAATGAGTACTAAATCTAAAATTTAAATATTAATTAATATTTAATATTGTAAATGATAATTAAATTTCATGGATTAAACAAAACAAAAGTCACAAATAGCAAACTAAACTCCAAAATATGAATACTAGTTAGAAATTTATTTTTCTTATTCATTTTAAAGCAATAAATATTAATGACTTAATATTCAGGTAAATTGTTTCCGGATCCACCAAGATCGGTAAAATAGTGTCCAAACGAAGTAGGATGGAGGAGGAGCTTGTTGATCTTGTTGTTGTCCACCCCGTTTTTTGTAAAATCCGTGTTTGTTCACTCTGAATACATGCACAAATATTTGGGTCTTGTATGGAATTCAAATCACAAAATAAAACTTTGTTTTCTTCCTTTAGCTCTTTCAAAGCATA